>JABASH010000057.1:0-67935 GCA_019776445.1 Tomocerus maximus
TACAGACATGAGAGTAGATTTGACATCCTAGTTTTCGTATCGGGTGGTTTTCTAACAGGGAGGTGATCTAACCGAGTGGTAGTCCAACTGGGTGGTAGTTTGCCGGGTGCCGGGTGGTTGTCTAGCGGGGTGGTTTTCGAATAGGAGGGGTTTTCTAACTCGGGTGGTGGTGGGATGTATTCTTAGCACTCATACGTAAAATACCAAGTAAACTATGGTCAAGAGTCAAGGTCAAGATTCCATTGACGATCGATTAATCTAATCACTGTTCAAAAGATCAAAAGTGCCAACTTGTGCAAGGCCCTTGGTCCTGACATTGATTGATATTAAATATTATGCAATATGCACATGAGATGAGACTGAGAGAGTATGTTGACGAGTTGAGTTGAGTGAGTGAGCAAGTCTCAGTCTCAACTCTCACTCCTACTACTCCTCGCCCTTGCCCTTGCCCTGCCTAAGGAGTAAGGAGTAAGGAGCCTACGAGTCTACGAGCCTTGTCCTTGTCTTGTTTGTGTTTTCCATGTCTCTTTTGATTTTGGAATCTGAAAAAAGTAAACAAAGAAATACAAACGTGAAAATGGAATACACAGTGCCATCTACTGCTAATATGTTTTATTGAATCTGGAGAATTAAGGAGGGACTCTAAAAATCTTTGAATTATCTGCGAAATCTCCAGTGCGGCGGTTGGGGTTTACCTGTCGGCCGAGGAAGAGTTACGTAATCAAAACATCTTTCAAATTGAACTCTGACCTCTTCTGCTGACATAGATGAATAATTTATAGCCTCCCCGTCGTCTATAAACCTTTATTGCAGCTTTGCATGAATATTCGGACGTATCATATACCAGGTAAGATTGGTAATTTTTTGTCTGCTGAACTCTTAACTATGCACTAATTTTTAATCGCAAAAACTGCATAAAAGTAGAAATACTTATGTAATCTTCATTTGGAGTAAATTTTCTTTCGGAATAATCTCGTAGAACAGTCAGCACTAAAGTAATTTACGTGTAATGTTATTAGATTTTGAAACGGAACTAAGGCTGAAAATTGAAAATGGGTGAAGCTTGTTTTAATGAAGATCTTTTAGCTGCAAGAAGAACCAGTAATGACTTTAGGTGGGCGTCTCGTAATTGGACATCTTCGCCATACTTTGTCCGCGGAAAAGCGAAAGATCCCAAAGAAATTGTTAATCTAGTTTTATCAAGCTTAAAAGTGAAAGAAGCCATCAAAGAGGTATCTATTTTCAGCTCTTCAGTGTTTCAAGGAAAACCAACCGAATATAATATTTGACTTAAAAAATACAATGCTATTTTAATTTAGGTCTGTTTGAAAGAAAGTAGAGATGAAAAAGAAGTGGCTAAACAAGCTAAAACCATTTTAAATGAATTAGCTCATGATTTCCATTTGTACGCTATAAGGTGGTTCGGTCTTGTACTCTCAAAACTGAGCAAAAAGCTGTACAGTGGAATTTACGTGAACACAGAAAGGCTAAACCAGGTAAATCAACCGAAATTTTAAGTAAAATATTGGGTTTTGTTAGTAATAATTCTCTTGCAAAAATATACTTTAATGCTTAATTGCCCCATGTTTATATTAAAGATCAGAGAAGCTTTCCAGTCGTATCCAGTATTAATTTTACCCACACACAGAAGTTACGTGGATTTTCTTTTAGTTTCTTATATTTGCTTTCACTACAACCTGCCGTTACCTATCATCGCCGCGGGCATGGGTTCGTGTTTTCCAGAAAGTCGTATCGTATATATATCCGTTCCGTATTGTTCGCCATACTGATGTAATTTTTAAAAATTTTCTCTAGATTTCATGGGAATGGCCGGAGTCGGTGAATTACTGCGAAAATCTGGGGCCTTTTTCATGCGGAGAAAGTTTGGCGATGACGTTCTATATTGGGCTTTAGTTAGTGAATATGTCAGAATTGCAGTGATTGAAGGTGGTCACCCATTGGAAATGTTTGTGGAAGGCACTCGTAGTCGATCCGCCAAGTCTCTCTCACCAAAAATCGGTTATTGTTTACTTTCTGTACAAAAATGCTGTTGTGCTGTGGTGTTTGTAGTTGTTTAATTAGGACGTATCAAACAAATATATTAAAATTACAGGGCTTCTATCTGTAATATTGGACATGGTGAGATCTGCAGAGATTCCAGATATTTTAATACTGCCCATAAGTATGAGCTACGATCGGACGTTAGAAGAAAAATTGTATGGCCATGAACTGTTAGGCCAACCGAAGCCCAGAGAATCAACTAACGTTAGTTCTTAATTATTGTTTCATGTTAGTTTATCAAGAAAGTGTAACTTTATTCTAAGTAAAAATCGGTTTTATTCTTTGTGGTCATTGCAGGGACTAGTCAAAGCATTACGATGGCTCGGTTCTCAATCATATGGATGCGTGTATGTAAATTTTGGAGAATTGATTTCGGTGCGGCAACTTATTGAAAGAAAGTCGTTTTCTACTAGTCCTTTAGACAGCACTGTGTTTAGTCAACAAGTTCAAACGATAGCTTTAACTGTAATAATGGATCATCAAAAGAATCTAGTCGTCCCCCTTTTTTCTGGAATATCATCAATTTTAATAGCACACGTAATTTGTTTTCTAACTTGATTTATGCAAATTTATTGCGAATGTCTCATTATTACTCTTTGCTTTTCAACTCTTTTTAGAGATCAAGACGCTCAACTACACTTAAGTTTAATGAACTGATTTACCACATGTTCTCCCTGCAAAAACTGTTGTCAGCTCGTGGGTCATATTTCGGGTTTCCACTGAGTACAGAGACTCTTGAGAAAAATGTTCAATTTATTCTTACAGTTCATTGTGCTCTGATAAGTTTTCCGGACATTGATGGCGGTGTCTCATTAAAATTTGATGCAAATGAAACAGTACAGTGTATGCAGCTTCAGCATTATTCAAATCAGCTACTACCACTTATTGCTCCTTTTACATTTGCTGCATTGGCTCATAAAGTAAAATGCCCAAATATTCCTAGTCCAAGCCCGACAGAAGGTACATACATCGTAACATCACCAGTTGCTGACGAATTTTCATTCCTTCGACAGCTTTTTGCTGAAGACTTTTTATATCTACCAAATTCTGAAGCTGACGTAATAAAATCTTATTTTATCTGGAACTAAAAATACGATATCCAATTATATGATTTTAATAAATATTGTTATTATTTCAGGAATTAAATTGGGCCGTAAAAATTTTAAATTCAACATTAAAAGAAGATGGCAACAAAAACCCCTTAAATTTTTCAAAAGTCCTTGCTCTTATGATAGAACCATACATTTTATCATATATTGGGCTTATGACGACCCTTTTAGAGGTAAGAATGAGATTCTTGGGCTTATTTTGCAAATGGTGGCTTAGAGTGGCTACATAGTTTCAATCGATAACTATTAAATTTGTTTTTAGTTGCATCGTGGAACAAAAAGTCCTTTGGAGGTCAAGCAGCTTGGAAAGCTTACTCAGGAATACATTATGGAGAAAATAAAAGGAGGTATGCCCAGGCAATTTGGGTCTTTGTCACTGGACACGCTTTCAAATGGAGCATCTTCATTAGCCAAATCTTTCGGAGCAGCCAGAGTTAAAATGTAAGTCTTTCCGCTAGAATAAAATGCAATTATATTTTGGTTGACATTGACAGTTAGCTAGTAACTTTATTAATGATTAATGATATATTAATGATAAATGCACTAATGACTGCCCCTGTCCCATAACAATGTTTTGCAGATGTTAATGCATGCGTTTTAACAAAAATATTTATAATTGTTTTATTTTCGTACAATTTCACGTTCAAGGCATGTTTAACTACTCGCATGGTTTTACACCTCGTCAAAAAAATTCCTAGTAGTACACGATATACTGTATTAGCAATTTTTATAATAACTAATTTTTATAATTTTGCAGGGATTCCGGCGCTTATGGCATATTAGTTAGCGATTCCCAGCTGCTTTCTCAGACTCTTAGCCGTCTTGGTAAGTATTTGATTTATATTCGCAAAGATTTTCAAAGCATTTGCCTTCATGTGTCAGTTGCGTGCTAAATTGTGAACGCCAACTGCCTGATTGTAAACTGGCAGCATGCGTACCTATATTATTCTCTTTGTTTACCTCAGATAGCATGTGTACCCAAATGTGCACATTCGAATTCCATATTACAAAATAATTCCTATGACTGTATTTAAACTAGCTGTTTTCCTCCATATTTAAAAAAGTTTTTTGTACAGCTTTGTTCGTACTTACGTAGCAAGCAATCGATGCACATTTGCTACAAGTATTTACATTTAAAAGGTAGGTCTTCCACAATCCTTTTTTTCTTTTCGCATTTTTTCCAAGTTTGGTTTAATTCGTAAGTGAGAAATGAGTCTGACTGCTGACTGACTGATGTAAAAGTTTGAGTGAGTCACTTTATTGGATTGAAGTGCGGATTGTGTAGGGAACTCATCATAAGTTATCACGTTTGATGAGGAAATGTTGATCGCTCCTGATTATTCTTTCGAGTTGAGTTGAGTGAAGTGCTTGCATTTAGTTTGACTGCCGGGATGAGTTGCATGGTTAACAATACACTTTTTTGTCTTTGTATTTAGTAGTTAGTAAAATCTATACGTAATAACATCATGCAGTATAATAATAATGTATCTATTCTTTTTACCGGGTCCATGACTATATAGATTGTACGATGGAACAGAGACTATGCATTTGAATTGGAGTTAAATAGAGATGAGGGAGAGTGATGCGATTGTATGTGATAAGACCAGGGAGGTACATGCAATGCAACATGATGAGTGAGCAAAAAACTAGTACTACTATAGGGTTGCCTCTAGCTTGCTCGTCTGTGAAGTGAACTTGGGCTGGATGTTGGATATTTTTGTTTGAATGGTCAGTGCAAGGCAGAGGAAAACTCCAGGCAAGTCTGTTCAGTACTTACTTTACCACTCTTTAGTTTCGGCTCGTCTCATCAGTCATCAGCAGTCCTCGATTTAGTCAGTTAGCGGTGCGGTGCGGGCGCGGGCGGTGTGTATGGAGCAGTGAAGCGGAGAGAAGATTGGATTTAGACATAGCAATAGCACAACTACTTTTCTACCATCAACTCTCGTCTATAAAAGCAGAAAATACAAAAGATAGATTGAGAGAAGTCCCTTTGCCCCAGGATATGCCTGTAGAACTAAACTGAATGTAAGGAAATACTGCATGAATGTAGATACAGAAGAGGGTCGAGGACTAGGACTGCCTGGAAGTAGACATGTACTTCGCAGTTTGCACCACTATTATGAATCGATATACCAAAGAGAGATTAACTATAAGCGAATAGAATGGAATGAAAGATCAGATTTTAGATCGATGTCTGCCAGGATCCTGGATCGAAGTCAGAAATTTTACACAGACGATCCTTGGCATACACTAAAGGACTATTTATGCAGTTCTTTTCATACTATGTACTTCCATATAATATAGTAAAATATGTGTGCATTGTATATAAGGATACTTCGAAATAAAATTATTGAATTAGCTCTAATACGGCTTTTATGTATGGTAGGTTTGCATTATTGCTCATAGGTACATTCTGGATGGATGAGTAATGCAGAAATTGTTTGATAGAAGAGTAGAAGACTAGTCTGCTTTATTGTGTGTGCATAGCTACTTCCTTTAAATTAATTACTATAAAGCAGCCGACTGTTTGGCAACAGGATGTAATCTTTTATTACTGCATTTTATAAGTAAGTAAGTATCAGCTTAATGTCATTTAAAATGACACTGCCGAGGAACTTGCTATCTGGGACGACAACAAAGTCAGTCAGAGTGCACATGTGCATCTTTTCCCTTTGCAACTCAACTAATTTGATTTTCCGTATGCTTGGTTGTCTTCTGCATTTTCATGTGCACAGTTGAGAATCGACCATTCCCGGAGAATGTTTCATGCTGCATTGTACCAAATGTTTTGACTTTCATGCTGTATTATTTCAACTTATTAAGTGGACACAAAGGGTAGAGTTAAAATCTCCTTAGGCTTAGGGCTATGTTTGTCTGAGAAAGGGTCACGTTTTTATATTGGAAGTACCTTTATAGGTATATGTTCGAAGTAAGCTTTCCATTGCAACTTTGTTCCCGTTTCAATTCTTATATGATTTTGCTTTTTCCACTCAATTAGTCATAACCACCTTGCAAAGGCTATGCAGTTTATTGCCAAGATAAAAATATTATGTAGGTACCCCGCCTACTGTGCTATATGCTACATTTTATGTAGGATTTATTGTAGTATGTGAATAGGAGAGTAGAGATTAGAAATATCCTAATTAAAAATCAGTTCTCAATTTACACAAGACGAAAAGGGGTACGAGTACTCACATAGAACAGTTTAATAGAGTAGGAGTGTTTTTTGTAAATTTATTATCTAATATTTATGGGGAAAAGGTTAGAGTTCAGTCTTTGAAGCAGCTGAAAAAAATATTGATCATGATTGGCATACGTTGTGCTTTGTGTTACACTTTACGGATTGAACTGAGATATTTACTCTTTTAAGTTTTTAACGTTCAAGTTGCAGCGTGATTCCTCCCGATCCCCATCCCCATAAAATTTCAATTGAAATTGAACAGAGGAATCCGTAGTTATTTTAGTAACGCAGAGATGTTTGAACGTGAACTTCTCATCGGCGTTTACAAAAGATGTAATCTTCTATTTGAAAGGCATTACTGGCTCTGACTCGGGTGACTCGTCGCAACTTGACTGCGGCTAACGATTTTAGGGGAAAAGAACTAGACGTATGAGTATGTATGTAGCTAGATGGGTTCTTCGGGTTAATAGCGATAGATGTGTAGCTTAGCACAATATAGGTTAAAAACATACTTAAAGATACTTTTACTTCTTATAGCATTATTACTGGATTATTGTACTTTATCTTTACTTTACAAAACTATTACGTACTAAATCGCTACAGATATCCTTCGCTGGAATCTACTGTAATATATATTACCAAATAGTATATTATTATCTTCTACAGAATGCCCGACTTGAGGAAATTATATTAATAGACATACTATATACTAGAATAAGTAGAGCATCTATCTGACTGAACATCATTCGAATCTGTAGTGGTATACTTAGTAGTTCCATCCGTTCTTTGTCGATAAGTAACTTTCATGAAAGTGTGAAAGAAAGACTTGACTTATTTACATTAAGGGTACTCAATTTATATTGGATATCTAGCAGTTTTTGTAGTAGTTGTACTTACATGTACCGAATACCTGAGCCCCTAGATATAAAAAAAGATTCGTTCGAATTCGATACTATAGCCAGTCCAGATTTGTAAGTTAGTATAGTATAGTGGTGTTGGATTTTCTGAAGAGTGAAATAGTGACTATCATTTTTATCGTTATTGGAGTATTGGCATTGCTTTAAAACGGACGTAATGCCATTATAGATGAATAAATTATTCCTGTTTCTTGACCCGCACAACATCAAATAGGTACCAGAATTTTGTGATTGAATTGATTGTTTAAATTAAACTACCTTTTTCCTTAATCAGTTCATCATTTTTCAAGTAGTTTCTGACCTTCTGCATTTGTTGATAAAATAGAATTAAAATAAGCATATGATAACAGATAAAACAATGTCACAATGCCCTTTAGCCTTGAGAATTCTTACGCTTCCTTCATGCTGCATGTAAAATGCAAAAACAGTAAATTATTGCGCAAAATTCTCTGATTGCGTTACAAATTCAAAAATTGACTTACTTAAGTACAAGGGACAGGGGATATGTTATATAGGTAGGCTTAAGGTAATTAGCAAATCTGTTTTATTGTTTTAAAGTTTTGTCCTATCGATAGTGTCGATGGTTTCATATGATGGGATTCTTATTTCATGGTATTGTATGATCAGTATTTAAATAATACTAATTTGTCGGTTTTTTCTTGTAGCTGTCCTATACCTATATATTAGGTATGCCTGTTCGTGTTGTGTAAGAAATAATAAATATAGAGAGAATTGAGGATGGATCTGTAATTCTGCTGGTGCTATGCTATGCTAACTGCTAAGTTTTCGTTAGAAAATAGTTAGATAGAATAGAATATGATACAATATTAGCTGTGTCAATAACGAAGTTTCTTCACCTTGCCTTGCTTCGATCTACTGACTGACTCTGTTGAAGGTTCTACGTTTCAACTTCAACTGCAGGGCTTCCTCTCTATGAATTTACATACTGGAGCTTAAATGTTTGGTTCTGTGTATATAGTAAAGGGATGCTTTCCTGTTAAAGTTTTTCGTTTATCTTGTATATTTGTAGTCAGTCTGTTAACACGACTAGGTTTGTCTGAACATTACGTAAACATTTAGCTGTAGCTATTTAATGACGGTGTCGGTAGGACTTTTAGACATTGAATATCATGTATATGTTCGGGTAGCCCAAACAATATAGCATAGTATCTATAGTGTATAATACGGAAAGCTGTTTTTATGTATGTCTATATATGTATGTATGCATTTATGAGACAAAGATCAGGGTTGACAGGGCAAGGTTTTCCCTGAAACCCATGACAGTTTGTTCCCAAAAAATCCGATTTTTTCTTTGGAGTTGGACATTCCAATGTAAATGCTACTAAAGTTATTTAAAAATGTATCTTGATGTTATTCAATTAATGAAAACATAATTACATCACTTATAATATCAGCACAAACAATTAGACGTCTAAAATAATATTCAGTGGAGCTTTACTATCAGATTTAGAACTAATTTTAATTGTGGGTAGTGGGTAGTGTATAATATATTATTATGTAAGATTTCAGTCCTGTCACTACCATTAGACCCACATAGTTTTGGGGTTTGAATGATAACCCATGGGTTGTTTTTGGCAACCCTGAGAAAAATTGCTTAGCTGAAGCCTAGCCCACTCTATAATATGCAGTCTTCTAGGAATATGAATAAGAGCAATATTAATATTCGCTTTGAGATTGTGTAATAGTGCATAGCGTGTGTATAGGTCGTTCATATTATTATGGTTGTATAGCGTCTGGAGTTATGTGACTGTGTGGCTATATAGTACCTTTGCTCATTGTTAGCATGTCTGGAGATGAGAAGAATGCTTTTATTGTGAATGCTTGCTAGCAAGTTACCAGTTACTTACCATTGCATTATACATAGCTTGGGAAAGGCATTGAGGAGGATTGCTTTCGATGTCATGCTATGGTCTGGTTGTTTTGTGACTACAAATATATAAAGTTTTAGTGTAAGCATTTAAGGATGAAAAATATGTGAAGTGGAGTTGACGTTGAAAAAGTGTATTGATGTTTGGTTTTTGGTATTGGTATAGAAAAGTTGCTAGAAGTGGATTGGTTCTTGGTGAACATGGAAAGACTTTCAATGGAGCCCAATTTCAAGATAGATTCTAGCCGGATTCCGCAGCTCCGATCTAAATTGTGACTTTTGAAGTACTAGCGAAATGAGCGTATTATGTAGATGTGATTTCAGAACTTAAGCCACTCTATCCCAAAGCCGACAAGCCTTCTCTCCCTCTTCTCGGATTTCCAGTCCGAATCAAGTAAAAAGTCGAGTGTTATACACTTACACACGGAATTTCTAGTTGCACATGATGAATGTTCTGTATTGTAACAAATCTATCTCCAGTTATGCATTTTAGCAAACGTATTGTATTCTAAATCGATTCTTACAACAATAACTATGTTCTCATTTAGTACTTACCACTTACCAGCTACTTTACTTTTACTAGTATGACAATATTGACAATATATTGTAATAGTATGTACTATCTAACGGGTTCTGTATTAAATAATACAATAAATATAAGTAGCTAATGAAAATTGTAGCATACATAGGTAATAAGTAAACTCAAACCCGTTCTAAAGATTCTCTGTCAACAAGAACGTATTATGATGAATGGTGTATCCCTTGCATGAAATATGAATGAAACTTTTAAACAGTAGACAGTATGAGCTGATCTGAAGTGTAAAATTACAGTAAATAAATAAAGCAGCAGTATTGTATTATAGTATATGCCTACTACAGATAAATTATTATGATTACCCGTTTGCTTAATTATTTCTTACTTTCACATATTCTTAAATCATGCAGTAACTTTATTTTTTAAATCTAATGTAATACATGTAAGTTTGTTTTTGACAATATAACATAGCATTTAGTACACGTGGATGTTCTACATAAAAAATATGATGGTACGAGTACAAGTATGTAAATACGTGTTGTATTGCTATATAGTTGTGTCTTGTGTGTATAGTATTAGAATAAGTACACTATTGCATATCCATCTGTGCTACATATAATATATGTAACATTGATTCTTTGGCAAACCAAGTGCAACTGTATACTTATGTGAGGGAGCTGGTGAGTATACAATTTAGAACGTTTACAAGTAGGTCTGTTCTGTTGGCTGGGCTGAATTTGGCTGTAGTAGTAAACCCTTGCATAATATTATCCGCAGTCAGGAGCAGCGTGAGTTTTTTAGAGATTGTGAGATGGGAGAGACACGGCATATGGTCTGAGTTGAGACGAAAGGAACGTTTGTAGTGAGTTGGGTCGGAGCTGGAGGTTGTTTGACGTGTATGTTCAAAATGTTCATGCTGTATTATTAGGAAATGAAATGGGTAGAAGTTGTATGTGGTGGAAGGGGAAAGGTGGAAGGAAAGGAAGGATGCACGGAAGTTTGAGCTGAACTGAATCTGGATAGCTTAGCGTAATAATTCATTCTGATGTGGTCTATCGATCATTTGAAATGTATTTTGGGGTGTCACATTACAGAGTCGTAGATCGTTAGATTGTAGCTGAGAAAATGCGATGAAATTCTTATTTGATGCTCCAACTTTGGAATCATGTTTGATGTGTGTGTGCAACTTGAAGGACCTGAAGTTGGAACTTTGTTGTCGTTCTCGCATTTTCTTCGTCTTCCTTCAACTATCTTCTGGACTGGACAGTAAGTAGTATCACTATCAAAGACCGACAGTTACCAAAGTCTATATACACACACAACAAAGTGGGAATGGCAACCCACCTACGTAAATATACAAAGGTACACTAAGGCCAATGCTACGAAATGTCCTGGGATAATAGGAACAAATAAAATATAGTGTTGTAGTTCCGTCGCCGAAAAAGTACAAATGCACTGAAAAGTAACCAGTCAACATCGCATTATCTCAAAGTAGAAGATATGCTGTCTTATGGATTTAAGGGCGGACTACAGGGAAAAGAGCACAGTAATTTAGTATTAGTGCCGGCGAGTTTGTCTTCTATTTACGTATGAACAGATTTCCCAAGCCTCAACGAGTCCATTGCTATTTACTTTACTTCCACTGCATATAGGGCAATATATTATTATACAGATGTAGACTAACAAAGTAGAAAATCGTCTGATAGTCATACCAAGCAAAGCTATGCGTATTTATATATGGTATAGGTACTTAATGGAAGTACCTACACACCTAAATACAGTATAATAGTTAGTACTGCAGTAGATAGCAAGATTTGTCTTGGAGTGTATAGAGAAGAAGACAGATCCCTTCTTTATCCCAAGAACGAGTTTTCAGTGAGCTGAGCGCAGAAGGAAAGACGATAATCGGCCTATCGAACCCAGAGGAAACACAAATTAATGATCTAATGTTATATGAGTTGGGCATGACCATTATGACTGTTTTCGGTTGTTTTCTGTTACGGTCATTTGTGGAATGCCTACTAATACTAATCTCCACATTTGGCGATGACTCTTTCATCTTAACTATGTACTGCACACTGCCACATAACTCACTTAGCTATTTTATTCCCAATCTTCTCTTTTATCATGCAAAATGACAGTCAGACTATCTCCATACAGGAAACACTTCCAATATTTCAAATTGCCAATTCAGCAGCTACGCTTGCAGATTTTTATACGGATATTTGTTGCGTTATACTTTACATAGCAATTTATCCATATTACGTACCTATAGTATAAATACATAATATATACAGGGCTAGGCATATATGTCACAATGGTCTAGGCTCTCTAGCTTCTAAACGGAGGCTGCTACGGAAATACAATTACCACCTTTGGAAAGTGGAGAAAATTTGCAACAAAACAGACCTAAGAGTAAGAATGTTTTTTATTAGATTCCATATCGAAAATTAAAAATCAGGGAGCCTTTCCGTGCTATATTTCGCGATTCAACTTAAAATTCTCTTTTTAACTATAAACATCTATTTCTCAGACCGTTGGGAGGTTGGGACGTATATAAGGCTTGCCCTGTATATATTATTCAGCATACATCAATACTTTCGGTATATTCGTTATGTATATGTAGTTCTATAGACACCATAATATAAGAAGCAACAAGATTCGTGGATAACTTTTGATCAAAAAGCATGCCCCGTAAAAGTGCCACATCAATGTATGACTTGTATGAGTATCACTCATTGTGTGAAATAAATAAATATGCTCGTATGTGGCTTATTAAAGTTTTGTTGGTTTAATAACTTATTAATTTCGGTAAATATTGCAATTCCTGACATGACGGTTATTTCAAAGCTACAAGAGTCGATAACTTTCTCTATCAACCTAAATATGATTTATCACAATTTAAAGATATTGTGTGCTGAAAATAACATGGCGTTTCTGTACGCAAATAGCTCTACATATTAACATAACCTTTTACATCATAAAGATACCATTACCTTTACCAACCATTGCATTTTATCATAGCATTTTAGATGTGGATGTGATTGAATGATAAGTAAATAAGAGAGGATGTTAGTGACATTGACATTGCATATTAATGTTTGTTTTGAAAAAACGCAAATTATTTTATACTAAGAATTTAGAATTTGAAAGGAGAAAATTGGCTCCATAAAATGTGGATAGCGGAGATCAAGTGGAATACAACGTGCCTAAAAGTCCTTGTACGGGTCAATTCATGCATTTGAATAATGGTTAAGTAATTTGTTCTGCCGTGGTATTTTGTAGCTAGCATGCTAATAAATGCTAACTAAGAAAGTATGTTGGTATTTACTTTTAAATAAGTATCTTAATATTTTAATGGATGCAATAACGCAAGATGATGACATGCAAGACAGACTCCTTATTCATATCGCAAATTGGCAGCCGGACATGTCGAAATCAATCAATCTGCTCTTTGTTTCACTTTTCTGTGTAGATGCAGTACGAGAGGGACAAAGATCTTCCCAAGTCGTGAAGGATGTCGAGATGTTATAAAATATTCTTTTGACGTTTGGATAATTGTCGACAGCAAATTCCTTCTTCGGAAAGATAATTTGCAATTTGTTGTATGCCAATGGAAAACAACAGATTGAATACCTAGGAATTAGCAATCACTCAACAAAACTGGACATATGTGAAACAGTACCAGATTGGTTTCAAAACAAACTGACCGCAAAATCTTCTCGAGTTAACAAAACATTTTAGTAGGTATGCGCATTACCTCTTAACACGTACATGCGACATGATCTGATACTCTGTAATAATATTCCAAGATATCCAATGCATCTTTTCCTAGATTAGATAGCTATCAAGGAAACGTGACGGCCACCATAAATAGTAAATAAGCAGATGGTTGAGAACGTGCTGCAAATATCTACAATGGATTAGCCTGTAAAAGTGCAAATGTAATATTTATACATGGACAGAGTAATCTATGTATATTGTTCTAAAGAACTAACAACTAAACGTAATACAAATGTAAATGTCATAAGTTGCATAAACAAGCCATGTCATTTCGTCTTTCACATCCTCCAATTGCAATAAAATGATTATGCAGACAACTGTAATGCGGAGCCCATGCAAAATTCCTGTCTGCTTCCATTTATTATTTCGCAACATATAATGCATGTTTCATTTATTAGTACGGACACAAGAATGTATAATGTAGAAATAACAGATTCACAAATAACACTCGCATAACATCTGCAGACTCAAATATATAAACCAGACATATCATCCTTACATGTTAATAAGTTCCTTTTTCAAATTTTTAATTTGTTACTTCAGTTATTTAATTTTGTTCAGAAAGTAAAAAAACCTATGTGTTGAGTACAGAGCTCAACATTCTCTGTACAATGTATTATATATAATCTGGATTTCATATATAGCTTAGCCACAACAGTATGTGATTACAATAGAGTGGTTAATGGTTAGGGTCACTTTACGGAGTGGCCTGGGCAGCACCCGTACATACTCTTTGGGTGTTCTTCAAAGTTCTTAATTTTTCTCTGCTGTGAAGGTAGAACTCATAAACTTTAATGAGATTCCCTGGAAAGAGTATTATTGGTCGGAGTTTGGAACTACAGTTTTGACAACCATTTTATTAACAATACGAATGTGGGCTCACAAAAGTTCACACTGGTGTAAAGTACCTCTGGATCCTATTAGACCCTTTCCTATGCTTTCTAATCCTAACTAATAGGCGTAGTTGCATATATCCATTTGTATATATATCTACAAGCATAATGCAGCCCACATCAACACTCAATACACTTATATGTAGGATGTACATGAATATGAAAGATATATATGGTTCTGGTTATATGGAGGATATATCAGTATAAATTCTTTCGAATGCCTGATAAGCCTGATGAGTTGATGATTGTACACGGAGTACACACATTCTCCTGGTAATATTACACACAGCTATTATACTTTCCTGATACACATTTCTTAGCCTATGCATTATATCCATTAGCCAGTAGTAATGGTATTAAATAGCATAAATATAACACTCAACTGTTTAGCAGTATAGAAGTTCAAATCAACACTTTTCCATTATTAGGAGTTTTCTATACGTCAGATTAAACTAAAGTCTTATGTCTGGTTAGCTTCGATAGAAAACAGGAGTTGGAGTTCCCAATATGCTATTTATAGTTGATATGTAACCTTTGCCCATTAGTTAGATGCCAGGTAAACTAGACTTCGGTACATTAAGCGTTATGGATGACTAATACATACATGAGAGGGCATGTTTCATAATCAATACATATCCCCTCCAATGTCCGAGAAAAACTGAATTGTCTGACAACCGAAATGCTAAAAGCTAAATAGTCCGTATTATCTGTATGGCTACATTTTAATATAAAAACATATAGAAGATTCATAGGTATTCTCTAGTGTTAGTGGATTTTATCCAAATCTCCAGAAATTCGGAGTAAAAATCTAGTATAGTTGTAGTAATGTATAGAATTTCGCTCTATACGATGGCTATAGATATGACCCGAGATTTTAGATATTGTTATTAAGTCTGTTGGAAGTGTCTCATGGTTTATGCATTTAAGTGTAGTAGTTACATTTATACAGAAAAGGCGATAAGCGAAATATGTAGGTTTATCAATGCCACTGATGAACAAATAATAAATGAGTAAACAACAGACTTGTCAAGTTCGATGACATTTTTTATGGTTATCCTTGTCAAAAAGAATTATTTAGAATTGTAGTTGAGTAGAAGAGATACATGTAGAGTGATAGCGTTAGTTAAAGTTGCAAAGCAGGCATTTTGAGCATCGCATGCTGCAATGAACTAGCATTGACGTGTGTGTGGACCTAACAATGCTGTTTTCCCACAGCTAAAATGATAATAAGTAATATTCGAGGAATTTTTCATTATGTATCCTAATGCCGGTTATTCTGGCGTATTCGACTGTGGTCGACAGCTATCCCTAATAAATGCTACCCAGACTCAACTGACTGTTTCAGTCTGTGGAATTCGATATTTCGCACGAAATGCTCTGCAGATCGGTCTACTATTTAGTTATTAATTTTCTGTTGTGAATAATGGAATTGTAAATTGAAACAACTGGTTCATCGAATTGCCTTAAACTATACATAACGTTCATAATAAATATTTGTGAACCACTAAAATGTAATGTGAGTGCATGAGTGTTTGCATTTATAATTGAAAATTATCATCGAAACTCATTTTACGACTTTCCATTTGCACTTGGTAAACAACTTGGGTTATAATTCACTTGTTCATATTATCATCTCAATGCGTGCACATAATGCTATCGTTTACCAACTTTGAATAATTCGCAATCAGTCAAATGCTGTATTAATTGACAAAATCATAGCGATAATTCAGGTACTAGGGCATTAACATGTTGTATGCGAGTAAATATACATAGTTAACTCATAAAATAATATATAAACTGTGAACTGTGTGAACTCGTTCAATTAAAAGTAATGTGACTCCACATATTATTGAGTGATAAAATGTAAGTGATAAGGAGGATGAATAATGGGTATTACGTATTGTGAATTATTCTTTTGAGTTTATATGCATTGTGTGCTGCAGGCTCCGAGTTTCTGTCTACTGACATTACATTCTCGGTATTATTTTGAGTTCCATCCAAGTTCCAACCATCATCATTCTTCCATTTGATAAAGAGTTTTTCTAACTTATCCTGGCCTGGGTTAGAGACCAAGGGAGGTCATGGCAAGATGTTTATCGGTCAATATGGCCTAATTCTTACACATGTACAAAGGCAGTTGTACACAACTATGCATGTAATTTTTGATATTCAATCTTTCTTATCGTGTATGTACAGGGGAGTTTGTTAACAAGACTCCATACAATCCCAGCACATTAAAAAGGATTTGAACTTCAATCCCAACTCATCCAGAGAACCCAACTGGGCAGCTAACTATCTCAAGAAGATCTGCGCTTAATACCTGACGATGAGTCTTAAGAGATGAATTCACTCAGAAAATAACTACTTTGCATAATATATCTGAATTACTCATGCCTACCTGTATGATATGTATTATTCCAAAGCTAATTTGGATATAATAATATTAAAGTGGCATTCACTTGTAAGTACCTCCTATATAATGTACCTAAATGGGTACTTTGTACTATATACACAGGTGGAGAGCAATATAACAAGAAAATTGATTGAACTAAATACGGTAGGTATAGTATACTCAATATCATTGTAATCTGTAATCGAGTGACATTTGTGTGTGTAGTAATAGTTAAATAATCAGTATGTACAGTTGGTGCGTAGTTGTAGATAAGTGACAGTATTTGACAAACATGAACATTAGATTTAAGTTTCACCGTAGCGAGAAGAATGTCTGGTGATAGTGACACGGTCATGGACAAGGACAGTGAGAAAACGAGTGATGTGGATTGAACGTAATGAATGCGCTTTTTAGCAGATGTTTACTACCTTGCCTTGCCTTGCTCAGTTGTTCTTCTATGACTACCTGAGCTGTAATTGCAAATGCCAACAAAAGGGAAAAGGTTTTATTGTGTATCCTTAAGACTCGACTTTACGTCAGATCTGATTCAATCTCTATCTATACTAACCAAGGAGCATAGAGGCAAGTATGTAGAAAGGTAACTAGCTCTACTATACCTACGTATGATACAATGATGATTTAAAGGCATGTTGCTATTGTACTGTGTGCATAATAAAATTGTATTATCGCTTTTAGACATTTAGTACTTACACACTGTAATCATAATATGATGGTAGACACTATTCTCCTTAGCATACCATATTATAAAATAGCGTGTGGATATTTTTATCTAGGTACAAGTTAAGGAGTCTACATATCTGTGTGGAGACACAATAGGAATGTGGATGTTAAATGTGAAGAGGATGTGTGAAAAGAGAGAGAGAATAGAAGATGAGAATTGGAGAGCATGAAGAAGACACGATAGAACGATATTGAATTCAAAGTCGCATGTATCGTATGGCTGTCTTGTCATATGATGGGAATTGTAAGTGAACCCAAGAAAAGAAACTACTTATGCACACATATTATTATCATCGTAATAATATTACTATTTACACATATATTAGAGTATCAAAGAAATAAAGATTGCCAAAGATAAATATAATAAAATGATGAAGGGACAGAGCTGTTAGCTGGGCAAAAAGATATACTGAAGGGAGGGCAGAGTCGGGATGTGAGGAAAAAGAAAGAAGTGGGCTGAGGACGAAGACGAAGAAGGGAAACAGAGGTTTAGGTTGGATTTCCATGGACCAAGTGGGAAAAGAGTTGGGCTGGAAGATGAGAGAGTTGGAGAGGGAGGACGTGACCCCCTGATGGCCTTCCCTTCCAACTCCTTCCTCGTAGATTCGAGCCACGGATTCTAACTAATACTTTAGCTCACTCGTTACAGAATGAAACTCCTTCTCCTCCGCATACACATACACACAATCTCATGCAGTTAAACTTGAGTGCATGCTTGCTGGAATTGCCTTCACATTCTTCCAGCTATACTCATAGGCACTCTGCTCAACTCACTCAGTTCTCAGTCTGGTCTCCTCGACCGTAGTTGTTGTTCCAGACACACTTCACCACATCACAGGAGAACAGACTCGACACACGCTGACTTCGCCCTTTACTTACAATAATAATAATATTACTCACAGTGATAACTCAAACCCACCAACTCTTCATTCGACTACGACCAAACCAACATTTCAGTAAGTAAATATACGTGTAAATTACTTCCTACTCTACAGAGTCGTGTGATCTCATATGTCGCTGAGAAATGACAACTTTCTCAGAAAACTGCCACTAATAAGTGTTTCGTGACTAATACTTCTGATAGAGCGAATCTAAATCTCCCAGTCGCCAGTCTCATGTCGTCCTTTCATTCGTTATATTCTTTGTGTCTCTCTGTGTCCTCGCTTCGTCCTCAGCCTCACTCCATTAACTATTTTATGTGCTAATACCATTTACCAAATGGCACTTTCAGAACTGAACTACAGAAAACCACTAATAATATTATACCAACAAATAACCAAAACCCACGGTACCCGTTTTTCTGTCTGAAAATTCATTATTTCGCAAGAAAATTAGCAAAAGTTGTTTTCAATCAGCCTTTTATCATTTCTACTAGAAAGAAAATCTACTTATTATCCATCTTTCAGTCAGAAATTATGAAAACTTGTATGTAGTCTGTAAGAAAATTGGCAAAAGCTACTACGTTCTTTTCAGTCATAATATTCACAATATCCCTGTCTGTAGTAGATACTATTTGTAGTAGATAACAGTAGTGGTGTATTGTCCATATGATATTATAAGTGTGGATAGCATATGATATTATCTTTCAGCTGGTTTGGGGTTAGTTCGTTTAGGTCTTCTCTCTGCACTACTGCAACTGCATCATCTTATTATCAACTCAATTCCACTGAACTCAGTTCTGAACTCAGAGGTTTTGTTCCTAGTGCTGTGTGTGTATGTTCAGATAATAAATATGCCTGTATGTACAAGGTAGGTATAGGTATATTATGTAGTTGGAGATATATACGGCGAGGAGTGTAGTCGATTGCATTCCCTTCTTCCCTTGTGTTCATCTTCGCATTCAAGTGTCAAGTTTCTCGCATTCGTTCTTCAAAGCTCAGTCAGAACAGAGCAGAGAGAGCATCAATGCTCTTCATTATTTCCACTTTCAATTCTCCACTAGTATAAATACGTGCATTTCATTTCAACTTGCGTTTACTCAATTAAATTCAATGGTAAGAAAGAAGGAGTCAAAAGATTGTGTGTGTAAGTGTGAGAACTTGGATTCTCCTAGTGTAATATATAATATACACAAATAATGTGGTTTCGTTTTACTTTGGTTTCCCTTCTATATAGTACTGCCTGGTCTTTGACCATTGTTTTGTTATCGTTAGCTCAAGCTCACTAACTATCTAAACCATTCCTTCCACAAACAACGATTACCTCCCACTATTATCGTGCATATCCCTCACTCTCCTTCAATATTCAACGAGTGTCATGTACTTTTGTCTCACATGTTAAACTCGCAACTCTATTAAAGTCTTTTTTCTATTTTTCATTCTCTTTGATTGTTGATAACCATCGTAGCAGACTCATTTTCAACTCTCAAGGAATTTTCCTCCTTCCAATTCTTGGTAGACAGAATAATATTCATGCAGAAGCATTTTACTCTAGGCTATACTATTGTGTGTAGAAACTCCTTCCTTCTGGTTAAATGCAAATGGAAATCGATTGCCGAGTTGGAACTTGGAAAGTCAATGTATATACTCGTTTTCTCCTTTCCAATTCCAGTAATAGGGTTACCACGATTAGTTCTCCGAACAAAATAAGGATTCTAGTATGCATTGACTTTGACAATGGTATATTCTTACTGGTTTCGTCACTATCATATTTCATTGTTGATTGTTAGAGTGTTATGTTTATAAATCGTGGCATTTAGTTTTACCTCTTTGGTGTACAATAGGCTGAAGGGCTATTAAATCAAGAGTTTTATGTGTGGTTTCTATTATTTACTATGCAATGGTTCAATAATAACTAACGATTTGGTTGTGTTTTCTTTGTTTTCAGATCTCCAGGTGATTTTCAGTCCAGCATGACGCTAAGGAAGAGTTGAAAGATTATTTCTTAAGGCCGAATTTGGTAATTAGCTGGGAAATAGTGACAGTTCGTAAGTGAAATCAAAGGAAATGACAATAAAATAGTGGAAAATGGGAATGGAATGACCTTAGGAGATATCGAGGTAACTCTTCTGAAGGAGGTCAGTGCTCGTGTTCGTTGACTAGACACGTAATGTATTTGTGTTGTTGGGCTGGAAGAGGTGAAATGATGAGAGTGGGAGGACTGGACGAGCTGCTCGAGATGAGCTGACGTTGCCTGTCTTGTCTGGTTTGTCTCCTTTGCCTCATCATCACATTAGAGTGCCCATGGAAGCGATAATAATAGTTACATTGTGGATGGACGGAAAGTAGGAGCCAAAAGTGACTACTCAAAGAAATCTGACTGAGAGAGGAGTATTTCAGAATTTATTGTGAAGGACCCAGAGTTTTTTTGTTACGCACATTACATATGATGAAGTAAAGTGCAAGTGTTCAGTGGTGAAATTGAAAGCGCAAAATAGTTGTTGATAAGGTCGAGACTGCCTACGCATTGAAGAGATGATGTAAACGATGTTCATATGCAGGAATTCTATGATTCACATGAAAAGTTACACGCATGCATGGGCTGACTGGGGTTTCAATTCTGTTAAACTGGTCTGGTCACACTGAAGAAACATTGTGGAAGTGAAGATACGACTAACTACCAACTCCTTCCTATCATTGAATAATATTCATCAAGTAAATTACCTACGATAATAATTTTCCTTCGAAATTACTGATAAAAGTTGGAATGTGAGTGAAGAAACCATTCCCTTTGTTGTCAGTAATAAAGGATCTGCAAGAAAATCATCAATTTTCAGGAGTCGTTTCAATTTTCCTGTTCAAAGTGGTGAGACAAAGGAAAATTGAAATTTTCAAGAGGGAACCTTTGAAAATTCCCCGTCGTGCCATGTCGATGTTGCGTTATAACAATCAGGGCGCTCTGTCCAAGCCGGTAGATTTCTACCGGCCGCTGACAGTTGACGTCAGTGTGGAGTACGAGTTACCGAAGGAAGTGGCACCTCCACCAGGAAGTGCTCCACTGTTGATAATCCATCCGTCAGCGTACTTCCGCTCCTCCTCCTCAAGTAAACTGACACTGAGCCAGCCATTATCTTCCAGTCAGACTAAGAATTCTTCGACGAATAGCACGAGCAACAGCAACAATCGACTCTCGGAGTTGAATTCAACTTTGTATTACCTAAGAAGTAGCAGCAACAATGCAAACAGCAATAATAGCAGCAATAGTGCCAGTCACAATCAGAACCAATTGCCAAGTAATCATAATCTAGGGAGTAGCCGGAGCGTTCGATCGTCTTATGGGAATGTTTCCTCATCCAGCTCTTCCTCAATCAGCAGATCTCGCAGTGTGACAATGGGGAATAGTGAATCAAGAGCCTCAACATCCATCACATCCAATTGTCCTTATGGGAAATGTGATGAATGTTCTAGTGGACGGAGTGCTGTGGGGACTCACAACAACCGACTTGGCACCAACGTCAAAAAACTTCATCATCATCACCACAGCCTACAGCAGACTGCCAATAATCCCAACAATTCCTCCATCCTGGATCCATTCTACTACAGCACCACCAGTGCAAATAATAATAGTGGTCCTTCCTCCCGACTTCCTACTATCCCATCCAGTAATATCTCCACTTCGAATTCCGGTAGCTTTGCAGTCTCAAATCCTCCGGGCATGTTGGCCATGGACTTTGGAGGCTCCACTTCTTCGGGTGTCATCACCACCAGCACTTCTGGCAAAGCCTCTAACAAAAGACTCCGCATGATGAGTCAACACCAGCAGACGATGCACAATCCTCCGACTCAGCCCATGGAGCCTCTCAATTTGGCCGTCACACCTTCGGCCTCCAATTCATTACTTAACCCGGCAACTTCCTCTTCTTACCACCACAACAGCAACAATCACTTCTCCATCTCCACCCTCTTCAACAATAACAAGTCAACCACCGCCAACAACCAACATCCACTCATGGCTCTCAACTATGGCTCTACCTTTCCCAATAACCATCGAGGATCCACGTTAGCTGCCCACAGCAATCTCTACGCTGCTCAGTCCACCAGATACCCCAAGGAGTGTCCAGTCCCCGTAGACAAAAGCTCCGGCTCTGACAGTGGCGTCTGTTCCGAGAACGATTCGGATGTTAGCCCACCAATGGCTCCCTTCACGTCCTCAGGTCAAACCAGACGATCCATACTCTCACAGGATCTTTCTAGTGCAGGTAAACATAATTTCTTAACACCATTATACCTTTTGCTCTACAATCATTTTCCTTTTTACCATTTTCCCTTCTCTCCCTCCATTCAAATCCACTTTGCATTTGTCTTTTCTATCATTTGCTCCACTATTCAGCTCATTTCACCTTCGTCTTCCATACTCGCTTAATCTACACAATAATGTCATAGCAAGCCAGTCCTATAATTCCTTAGCTTTTTGCTCGCCTTGCTTCTCCTTCAAAAATGATAAATGTCTGACGCCCTTCTTTAGCTGTCCTGTCCTTTCTCCCGAATCTTTCCAATTCATTTTCTTCTCTTACAGACGTGTCGTTTCCCATTATTCCCTAGTCACATTTTTTCAGCTAAAAGCATATTCATATCTCACGTTCAACCATTACTA
This sequence comes from Tomocerus maximus, assembly GCA_019776445.1. Classification (NCBI taxonomy): domain Eukaryota; kingdom Metazoa; phylum Arthropoda; class Collembola; order Entomobryomorpha; family Tomoceridae; genus Tomocerus; species Tomocerus maximus. Next base: position 23,033 of record JABASH010000057.1, read on the forward strand.
TATACTCTTATAGCATATAGATACGTCTACAAACTTTAAGTACCTACCTATATACTTATAATATGGAATGGTAATAGTTCTTGATATCATGTAATATTCTAAGCAATAGATTGTTCGATTTAGCCTTAGCCTCTCCGTGGCCTGGCAATGGCATGCTTCAGCTGGGTTTGAGTTTCTTCAGCTGAACTGAATCTGTAGTGTATAAACTGCCTGCGCTATCCTTCTATGCCTATGCTACATTTTTCCAAGAGCTTATCTACATGTATCGTTGCTATATTTCTTGTCCAAAGCAGCTTACTTAGTATATAGGTACAGGAATTCTCACATCTGCCTTACCGACCACTTTTACTACTTACCTTACAGATGGATACTTTTGGCTTTGTATTCTTGTCTTATAATGGGATTACCTACATCCTTAGTACACAGGTCGATACATCTACATTACATCATGAACCTTTAGTGCCTTAACGGGAATTGAGTATCTCTCTAAAAACTAGTAGCACTGGCTCCGCTCCAGACAATAGACAAAAGCACCTTCTCATTCTGTTCTCCGCTGTAGATTATTCCCAAACCAAAACCAAAGATAGTAACTCGCATACTTAGCCTGTATCCCACCTTTGAAAACCGTCCCTTAACTATATTTAATTGCTACCTGATAAGTAGCAATAGCTTGATAATTTAATTGTCATATACCATCTGTATAGGAGATGCACATGTGACACGCAGTAAATGATACTTAAATGGTCATAAAACGGTGGAATATCATGGAATATGACAGGATCCCGTATAAACTTTAATAATAAGTCAAACTAACTTAACTAAAAAGGTCCTCCTGCGTTAATGTCCAATTAAAGAGTGTAACTACCAGATTAAATTCAGTTCCGATCCATAAAGTCACCCATTAATCCTTACATACGTATCATAGGATGTATGTATACCTGTTATTGACTAACTATTATCTGTATACATATTATGAGTGGGCAATCCACATTGAGCAATGGGAAAACAGCATATGGAATAGGTAAAGCAAAAATGAGACTTATTAGACGCTGGCGGCCTGTTATTCTAGAATTTAACTAACCTGAGTTTTCTAGTATAATAAGAGTGTTTTTCTAGTCATCATCATAATAGATATAAACTCCCACAGACAGAGATACACATGTGTCATGCATGCCATGCCACAGAATCTAATAGATATCTCGTTTTCATTTGTGTACAATTTATCTCGTTTGTATATGCAATATGTATTTGAAAAGAGTGTTTCAACGGAAATGGTAATCAGGAAAAGCAAATGACAAGTTCTCTTGCTAAATAAACTAATGTTCGGTTGTACAGATGTTTTTCTGCCATGCAATACTGAAAAGAGATGAGAGTCGCTCCATTGTATGTTCACTATGTGCTTGTACAGGAGTGTGTTTATAAGTTGTTGAGCTTCTCTCTCCCACTACTACGATATATCTTACATAAGGTAGAGCAGTATTTGGACTGAGGAGAGAGTGCTTATCTACGTCTGTTACACCATTCAACATTGATGAATGGCCAACATCAAGATGGAAAGGGAAGGCTAGCTATACACGTTCTGTATGCCTAGAACTCTATATTTATAAGTTCTATGTGCTTTCTGTATTTCAAAGCCCTGGCTAAGTCTTTTCTTCTCCTGCATTGCATAGTGGAATAAAGTATACTAATATTAGCACTGCAGCATAGGAGCCACATGCATATATGTTCGTAAGTAGTATAGAGGAGCCAGGAAAGCAACTTTGAGTCAGGTTCTGTTCTTCTCCAGGCTTTCCATTTGATTCCCTTCTTCCATTCCAGATTCTCCCTTTCATTTCGTCCTTCATCTGAGTGAGAATGTTGGGGAGTTGGAGTTTGTGTTCAGTTCAATTCAGTTTGCGAATCTTCCTACAGACTGACTTGTTCGATACATACATATACTTTTATGTTATAGCACAAAAGTAGTCTATACTAAAGTATATTCCCAAAACTTCTAACTGAAGCTTTTATGTCTGGTCTCCAGTTAGTAGGAGCTACGGGAAGTATTGTACAATAGTGTTGGTTGTCCTTGTCCTCTATGTATATTTGACGCTGTGGAGGATATAGAGCAGGGCCTGGTGTGGCATTATAGTAATTCCCTATCTTCCCTTGGGTGTCCACACGCTCCAAATGCGAAACATTTCTCCTCTCACTCCAGTTCAGTTTCGGTTTCATCTCATCTCTCTTTCTCCCGGAACTTGCAATCAGTTTATGACATGCAATAGGGCTTTGTACTGTGCATAATGTAAACTCAAACTAAGTAAGCTCTACTGGCAACCAGAACCTGTACCTAGAACTACATGTACTTAAATTCTCTAGTGCTATGAACTCAGCGGAAAGAGTCATACTCCTTCTGCAGAACTGCAAGCAATATGGGAATGGAAACATAACAGTCTTAGTTACACCAAGTAGCATAGAAATAGAAATGAAAATTGTGTAAAGTACAAGAACGACTTGATATAAACAGCATTCTAGTAGTAGAAGTAGGTATACACAAGTTAAGAATGCAAGGATATGCCTTAAAAGGTATTTATTTATTCTTAAAGTACATTCATTCCTTCCTATGCATGGCACACAAGAAGTTACCTTTACTTTATATCAATGTGCTCCTGCATGTAAATAAGACTGGTTTGTCAGTGTGAAAGGGAAATTGTGGAGCCTGGTCAAAGCAGTACTATATTTACAATTCTAAATAAACTGAGTTGGTCCGACAAAATAGTTATAAAACTAGATTATAATATGCACAGTAGAAGTGGTCCGGTGTTTATTGTAGCAGTTGCTATCTATAGAGGGATATATGCTATGCCAAATGGGTTCCATACACTCCAATTTATAATATAAATATGGTTTGTGCTGTGACAGCAACTTCTATCTTTGATAGGCAGCTATCAACTTTGGGCTGGAGTTTATTGTTCGATTTGTGTATATAGCCTTGTTTCACACTGCAGTGCCATCCTAGGCTGTGCGAGATAGAATACCGAAGTATGTGATGCTAGTATAACAACTTGGATATGGTAGTGTCTCTGTACACTTTAAAGTATGTAATTGTAGTAGAATGAGGACTGGGAGGCATAGAGAGGCCTAAACTTAGCATCGTCGTGGCAAGTAAGGGAGAGGCAGGAACTAGGAACCCTTGTAAAATTTATAGAGAGGCATAAATGTGACTTAACTGTGTAGCTGATTGTCGTAAGTTTGAGCTGTAGGTACTGCAGGCCTGTTTGGCCGGGCCTGGCTCCGTTTTACTTCTTGAGATAAAAGTCTGGTGACAGTGACGCAGTCATCTTAGAAATGAAATGGGGTCTCCGCCTTCTTCGTCTGAAGTCGTCGACTGTAGTTGTGTACTATACTGGGAGTGAGTCGGGGTATATGAACTAGATATAGTATGTTGAGGTAATCTAGTATAGGAGTTATACGAGTCCAAAAGCGCCATGCCATGTCAACTGCTCTTTAACTTTTAAAGATTAGTCTTGAGTGACTTTAGTCATCAAAAACTCTCAAAGATTTCTATTACCACATGTATAAGGATACACATAAGCCCACGTTTGTTAAGTATAGGCAACGTGTTGATAAAGTTTAAGTAGACTGAAATGTAAAAAATACTATCGCATAGACGTAAAGTATCTAGAAAGAAAGTAAGGAGTGAAAACAATGGAGCTGCAATGATTCCTTTGAGATCAGAACTGATATGGTAATAAAATACTATTTTATAAGTCTGTCTCTAGTGTATATGTGTAGTAATAATATACATTCTAAAGGCAACCCCTGCCAGGCTAGGATCATACTCTCCTTTTTTACACGTAAATTGTAACTCATGATAGCTCTCGTCCCTTTCTGCTTTATTGTCTTTAATTCAACGAAATTCATTGCCTGCCTTGAATCCAGTATTACTTACTTACTTAGATGGAACAGAGAGGAGTTAGGAAAATGTGTAGTTTGTATTTCGTATGCACATTAGACAAGTCGTTTGCTATGCACATAATCGTAGAGAGAGACCCTTTGCAATGCATTCTCAATCCCAAATATTATAAACAAAGTATATCCAATCCATTTCCAGTTTTAGGGCTGCGTGGTGCTGAATGATTGAATGTAGTCGAGAGGGTTGCTTTATTACTGCTTTCACACTCTTTGGCTCTGTTCTGCAGTTTAGCCATGTCCATATGTGACACATTGTTCAAAGATAGATTGTATTCTAAGGGAGAACACTATATGCACAAGGAGGATAGCCCCTGTAATATGTATGCAACCCTCCTCATGTACTACCACCGCTCATTATGTATTCTTTGCATCCGAGCCGAAAATTCGTAAGAACCATCAGGATCTCACAGCTAAAATGCAGCCAGTTCACTTCAGTGCAATATGATTCTCTTTGATGATCTCGTAGAGTGCAAACAATCCAAGAACCCTTTGGGTTGCCTTGAGCGAATGGCAGTGCCATACTCTACGGTTCGATTCATGCATATGACAATGTAATGTATGTAATATCATGTAGTTATAAATACCATCCCCTGATATTACATTTTTATGTCCCTCTCATTTCCATTCGACCTTTTTAAATGGGCAAATACGAACGAGTTCTGTTTTCCCCATTGCACATACATATTGTATTCAAATATGAATTCGTTACACAACCTTCATCAGAAGACGATTGATTTACTGTTTTATCCAGACCTGAAAATTCACAATCACACTCATACAAACCCAATGGTTATGGCTGGCAACCAACAATACATAAATATCGGACTACTTACACTTACTTATGACGATAAGCCTGGAAGTTAAGAATTTCTTAACTACCTATCACATTTACATACGAATACCAACACAAGATGGTAACAGTGCCAGGGCCACGCATGCAGAGTTAGAGAAGTCAAAGGTTTTACTTCTTTTTCTCTATTACCCACTGTGAATTGGAAAGGAGTAAATAATTCCAACTGCTTAGATAAGGAATCAACATCATATGAAAATATAACAATAAGAATACCATATCATTAATACAAATGAAACCCTCGTGCATGCTACCTTAGCTTATGTACTGCATACCTAATAGATTCTACTGAAAACTACAACACACTACCATTGCATCATACATCCCTTTGCATAGCTCTAGTAAAATTTCCAATCTCATGATTATTATATCTAGGATAAAGGTGTAAATTTTATATCGTGTGTAAATGTGTGTAAACCACTTACGTATTACAAAATCAAGATTTATATTTAAGTACGTACACTTTGGTATTACCTTGCAGTTTCTAGTTGGGAGCATTGATGAGAAACAATAGTTTATTCACCAAAGCATTCTCATTTTGGGGTTGAACATACTTAGCTTATATATCTGCTTAATTTGTCTAACATATTGTAGGAAAAACCTGGAAATGAAAACCCTCATGTAATGGGACATTAAAGTAGCACTACAATATTAGTCGGGCATAATGTACATAGTTTAGGGACTAAGTTCGGGATAGTCACAAGTAGGAGTATATAAAAACAAGAGCTGAAAAGAATTTGTGAGTTGTGTGCCGTACCATAGCATTGCACAGCATTTTTCTCCACTTGAGTGCCTTAAGTTTAGTTTGGGCATGTTAGCTCATTGAATATGAATATTATGTTCGCCTCACACAAGTTACATTCTGAAAACAGTTTCCTTCGTGTCTCTGTGAAGTAAAGAGAAATATAATTTTGAGACGAACCTAATCCCAAGTATTCACATTCACTTCAGACAGTGCCACAGAGTGATATGACGTGGTAAGGGAAAAGTAAAATCAGATACAAATATGTCGTTTCTGGATATTCGTGGTAAACTGTCTACTTACATTATATCAGATGTTTACCCAGTACTTACTACTGCTCTGTAGTTATAATATGTGGTGTAAATGCCTTTTCCTTTGGCTCCACTATCCTTGTCGTGAGTGATAGAAAATTTAAAATACAATACATGCAAAGTACAAAAGCTTAAGGCAGTGTTTGCATTGTTGACTTGGAAGTTATGTAGCATGTACCTGCCTATATGTTGAGAATAATATTATTTATATTGTACAAGCACCTAGATAGAGATGGTAGTGGGTAGTAGAAAAAATGAGTATGAGTAGGTACGTAAGTAATAGTAAATATAAGACATTAGTATGTATGTGTTGAGGCATAGAGTAAAAAGTATAGTTATTTAAAGTTAGGAACCCCTGGGGCTTATAACCAAGTGGACTGAAAAAGGATGAAGGTGGAGGTGGAACCCGTCCATGTGAAGCTCATTCTTAGCTATTGTATTGTATTGTGATTTTTGGATGAGCCTGTGCCTTTGTCAGTCTTCTGATTGTAAGTCGGAGTCTGTTCATACATTGCTGACTGACTTGACTTGACTCGGCGTGTCATAGGCAGACTCAGACTGCATAAGAAAAGTAAAGGTAAAGTCATGCCAAGGAATGAGACATGACATGACACGGCAAGAAAATCATTTCTCTCACTTCTATGCAGCATTAGGCATCTTTGGTTTATACTTAGCAGATAAGAAGAGCAAACGAGTGTTCTTCCCAGATACAATTGCAGCGACACAAAATCACATCTGAATTGAATAATATGCACAGAGTCCAGAGAGAGAGGAAGGGTCCAGAACATCCGTAACATAGTTTAAGTCATGAGTGCAGTGGTAATGATAAGAGCGTAAGACAAGGCATGCGGCATTGTGCAAGATGAAATTAGTCGGAATTCATTTTACATATCGTTTTGGTTGTCGGAGATTTGAGGAGAGAAGAAAATTCTGTCCTAGGTGAAGGATCCTTTGCACGAGATTTCATTTCTTGTCTGCTGTTGGCCTGGACGATAATTGCCGGGCTCCCTATTATCTCATCTTTCTTCTCCTCTTCAAGGTCTCCTTAAAAAATGACTTCCCCTCTCTCATCTAATCGTAAATATACCCTTTTCAGATTCCCTTGCCTTGCGTACTACCTCACTCCGTCCTGCTGCTCTCTGTCTTCTCTCCGAGACTGCCTCTTCCCCAGCTACATGCAACTCCAACCCAGCCAGTCTTACGCAATTTATCATGAATCATGAACAAGAAATCTCCTTTGTTTTCTTTCTTTAGCTATTCCTTTGACTCACTGACTAACCATATCTACTTATATTTCTAAGTACCGACAAATATCATATTTTATCTACGAGTAATTGTCTCTTTCAATTCAAATCTAAATCCTATTATTTATTATTATATCTCTAAAGAGATGTGCATGTGTACTTCGCCCACTCTGCGTACACATTTAAAACATCCAAATGAATTTCTTTTATGTCTGTCTTAATGCCTAGTGCATCCTACATACTCTCTGTTTTAGTTATGTAGTAGTATACGTTTAAATAATAGAATATATTCAATTCACAGACATGCCTTGAGGATAGCACTTAGCACTCCAAGTAGATTTGAAATTGTGTCCTTACAAAGTTATAAACTCTGGAGCTGTTTTCCAGAGGAGTCAGAATAAAATAGCAATAATCATATATACAATTAGGTAGACTATGTGAATAGCGCAGTCTGTGTATACATTGAGAAGCCATTGAACAAACTTTTTAGTTGTTGCATGTTTGGCTGTTCATTTGGGTTTATGGCTGAACGTATTATTTGACCTCATTAGACTTGACATTATATCGCAGTGTAAAAGTAGAAAATATTATTTTGTCGAGGCAGGTATATAGTCAGTGATTGTAGCATACATACATTAACCGAACCCAAATTACACAAAGCAAAATAGTACACAATATCTAGAACTCTGTGCACAATAGACACAGCAGCATTATTTTAATTTCTGGCCAGCAGCAGGCTGCGGCTGTTGGTTCAGTATACCTACTATTCACAAATACGAATACGATATGGCAAAAGTATTATGCATATAGATAGAGTTATGCTATTTAGTTAATACAAAGCTACAATTATCATTAGGACATTGAATAGACAGACATAAATTGTGATTTAGATGTATATAAGGACTATGTGTATTCATTATCCATAAATATGAAATAATGTGTCCCTCGTTAGAAATGCAAGCGTGTCAAGTCAACGTCAACCTAGCTAAGCACCTCATCATAAGCTCATGTTTCATCGCATTTCTTGACATTTTCCTTTCACTCCATGCTTGGTTTGAACTGTTAACAACAGTTGCGGAAAGTGGAATGTTTAAAGTGTAGATTTGGGATGAGGGAGGATGTGGATGTATTTAGAGCTGATGGGATGTGAGAGAGGACCATATGTTTTCCTCATTGTTACTTCAGTTAGTTAGTTTAATGGGTTGGAGTGAGTTGGAGACTTTATAAGATCCAAGTGTTCATACGTAATGCAAAGCAACCTTTTCTTTGCTTATTTAGTCACTCATACTGTCTAAAGATAACTGAATGTATGATGGAGACTAAGCTTCACTCGTGCAAGTACTGCCTACTTGTGTAATATTGTAGATAAGTGTACTTGGACGACATTATAATGTGCAGGCATTAGTTCGAAATGCATATCCACAGAATATGATTATTACGTGCTGTATTCATGTAAAACCGAATGAAGCCACGTAAATGGCATAATAAGGATACAGTTAAGGATAAGTACACAAGACAAGTCCACATAGCAGTAATCTGCATAAATATAGGGAATGCTTAGAATGAATGCACTTTGTCTCTGTTCAATTCTGCTGGTTGTTATTTCGTCGGCTCGGGTGTTCTCCTCTCTTATGTCCACTTATCTTTCATTTCAGTGTTGAAGCCAAGCCAAAGCTAGCTAATGTCATAAAGAAAATAACAAGAAACGCACACAATCATATAACATAACCTTCGTTTTTGTAGGCAATGCGATACAATTGCGAGAAGAGAGGAAATTTTCAACCACAAACCTATAGGACAAGAGTCCATTATTTAGATCCATCTATATAGATAGAGTGTACTATATAAGTAGTTTATTGGACATTAATACAATTCCAGTCTAGCAATACAGCTGCTCCTGTCTCTATACGTTTCGTTAGTTCTGGTTTAGTTATTACGGGAGAAACTGAGTATCTTGGAATATAATATCCCTTAATTTTTGGTTATGGACTTTTCTGGTCGATACTACTCAATTCACCACTGTTGATTACTATGCTCAGCCAGAGCAGGTTAGCATATAGTGTATGGTGTGTATAGGCAGAGGCACTTGTGCATTTTATTCCTTTTCCTCTCTCCGAGGCATTGTAAAGTGTAAATCCACTCAAGCGTCATTTCCACCTCTCCAATTCGAAGGAACGACAATTCTATAGCCCATGAATCCGTATTTCAGTTTACTTATATTTTAGCTGCGTACATAGTTCAATTTGTTTTTTCAAATGGTATTGTAGATATCATGGTCGTAACAGTCGTCTCTCTATTTACTTAGGCTATACATGCGATAAACTGATCTCTCCAGATATCCTTTGCAAACAGTTGTCCAAAGGATTCCTCCATTATTACATTCGATCCTAACTAAATTCTACACAACTGAACTTAAGGAAACTGACGAGCTGTAAAAGGACTTCTCAAGTCGCTTTTCTTTACAATAGTATACCTTCTTCTTGTTTTCGTCTTTCGTCCCTACGAAACTTTTAGTGGAAAAGGTAATTCTGTATAGTATAATCGGCTAGATACAATTTGTTCTGTGTTTAAGAGTATTACAGAGCACTATATCGTTTTAATACTGAACTATTAAGGCAAGCTTTGTAAGGTTTATTGAGTGTAGGTTATTGAATTGCCAAAGGTTGTCTCCTCTATGCGAGAGAGTATAAAATTGCATTGCATTCCTCCCAGACATACAAGTGACCGATTGGGAGTTCTTTTGCAATACGATGCCCATGAAAAATATCTGAGGGCAACTACAATGAAAGGTAAATACTACTCCTAGAGACGACAAAACAGAAAGGTGTACTTGAGTTGGAGATAATAAAAGAGAAAAACATAAAGGACCGTTTTCAATCGGTCAGCTCAGTTCAATCCCAATTTTCAAGTTCTCTTTTACTGTTGTCTTCTCTGTTGTTCCTACTGCAAATTGCAATTCTCGACTGATTGAGATCCTTCGCAAGTGCTCTTAAACATTTATTGATTGTTTTTATGGAGTAGAACTCTTGGGGAGAACTGGGGGTCCAACTCGCTTCTAATACTCTATATATAAATATGCCTATAAACAGTCACTAATATAACTCTCCCTGCTAGAATGCTATTACTGCTACAAATCCGAAAGTGCTCAAACAGAACTCCATGCTAAAATGAAGCCTGTCAAACTCATTTCATCAAAAGGGCTTTCAATCCAATCTCGCTTGCTTCACAATTATACTACATGTTGTTGCTCTATGTCTGTAGTTCGTTGTATCCTCACACCCAAAATAATCCCTGTCTGTAATAATAACTGCAGAATTGCACTATTCTGATTCATTGCTAACCATGCAACGTCCTTGTGCACTTCCACAAGAATCAGCCTAAAGGTCTCTGACATCCGAATCCAACAAAGCTCTTTATTATTTGAACCAATCCAATCGAATTGACGACGGTGGCTACCTAAGATTGACAATGAGTAACGCTGACGGAATTCCCTTAGTGTAATGCATTAAAAATGCACTATACATACTGCCATTTCTGCATGTTGTACTTTGGTTCGTATGCGGGAATGTTATATGACTTCGGCTTAACTTCCTTTACGTTCTTCTCCCTAGTCTTTAATTTTTCTACAGAGCACTCCAAAATCCGAGAGTCTATATAAAGTTCTCCATTCTATATATAACAGTTTTGTGCTGATCTTCATGCTTACATATTTTAGTTTGCATCTCATGACTAGGATGAAAGAAACCTTTTGATTTTACAATTTGGGATTTTGTAGTTTGCAGCAAGTATTAGTGCTGAATCCATTTCGTTGTTGTACTATGTAGTATGTATGCACTATATATTTGCTAGATACGAATACAAAATAAGGATTCTCTGGAGCTATGGGCGTAAACTGAGACGAGTGTAATATTAATAGAAACTAAGGGTTCGTTTAATTAGTAGAACATATAGGGATACTTATAATTTGTGCATGAGGATTTAGAAGTTGATTGTATGGATGCAATTAGATTCTTTTGGTAACGGTAAGGTGTGCAGTCTATCAGGCTCCATTGGGTATTGAATTCTGAGTATATTGTTAGATAAATGCATAATGGTTAGTCATGAGCAAGGGCAATGGATGGATATACAGGTACTTTGGTTTGCAAATGTACTAATTGCAAGAACTGATGATTAGCTCGAAGAAACGGAGACAGTAAACGTGGTAGCGACCTATTGACTAGGCAGAAAGACTACTTTGCCTTCCTAAGAAGCATGTTCTGACTAAAAACGACTTGCACTATCCATAATAATATAGAGCTGTAGATATAAGTAGTTGGTGAGCAATGGAAGTGTTCTTAGAGATTTTTGTTAGTGATGACTGCTACTATTTAACTGTAGAGACTCACTGGGTTTAGTATTCAGTTGAAATTGCTATAGGATGAGAGTGTTGGTTTGTAGTGACTTTTAAGGATGTGTGTTGGGACTATGTACTGTGCGAGCTATAAGTAAGTAAATAAGTGTAAATATGCATGTGGTGTAGCAGAGGCAGAGAGATAGGAGAGTCTGTGTAGATAATGTGATGTAAATGTAAATCAGTAAATGTAGTCAAAGCCAAATTGAAGTAAAAGCAACTAAAGTCAAAAGTAAAGTATATTGTACATGGAGTAAGACTCGAGGCAAAACAGTTTGTCTTGTTTATCAGAAGATCGAGATGTGGATTCATTAGGGTGGCTTTGGGTTGAGTTGGCTTGGCTGTGGCTGACTTAACTCGGTTTGACTTGCCTACCTCTCTGTACACCAGGAGAGAAAGAAGAGAGTTCTTGTAATAATACCTAATATAACTGCTCACTCAACTTCAGCTCACATCTCATCTCTTGAATTTTCTAGTTTTCCACTTTGGACTTTCGGAGAATCTACTTGAATGAAGTCAAAGTCAAGTCAAGCTTAAAGTGGCCATGCCATGGCACACAACAACTGGTATACCATACGATATGTACATAGACACAGTTCGTGTTCCTACATCCTCTATTCAGTTTAGTCTTTCAAGTGTACATGCCTTCATCCAGGACCTACTACTCCAACACTATACATATTATAGGCTCTTATACATTACATACTAACTAAGTTTGCTTGTTATGTTGGTGTGAGTTTTCGTCTTCGCTTTCTATTATACTCAAGTAACTAATAAGAGTATGTATTTGGCTGGACGATGTTATGTGATGGCTTTGCTTTTGCTACGCCTTAAGTTAACTTTTAGTTTGTGCTCCCTTTGTTCTCAGTCCTATCTATGTTGATATAAAATATTAAGCCACGACAACTAACTACACTACAGTCTAATATTGAAGAAAGAATTGTGAGTTAAGTTGGAAGCAGAGCAAATGTGTGAAACGTGTGGGTCTATGCCTGTGCATCATAATACACTGCAGACGTATGTATCTAACTGTGTAACTCTATACTGCTCTATCTGTCCGACTAATATACTTTGTTACATAACGTGCATAGACGTGAAGCGCAGTAGCTTCTTATGTGATGTGCTTCATCTCTCATGAACTCAGACTTGAATTGAGCACTTGTACTACTACAAAGTGCTATATGTCTAGTGCACTCTATTAGATCTCAATGTAGAGAGAAAGAAAGGCTATGGTTAGCTACGCAAAATGTAGGCAATAGAAAATACAATATCATGGGATGGGATGCCAGGGAGGCAAACAAGGCCTCATACCACAACAGCCAACACAGCAGCAGCTCGTCTTCTAACTTTCTCACACGAGACTTTTTTGTCGTTTTATTTCCTATCCCTTACTTATTTCGTTCCTGTAGCTCAGCTTCCTTTCCTATTCACTTATACCCCTTATACTAGTACATAGATATGTCTGTACTACTATACGTCCTTTGCCTCAATGCATTTCAGTTGACTTCAGTTCGTTTTGTCTCATATCCAACGCATGTTTCCTTTCTCTACAGAGTTAGTACTACAAAGCAATACTATTTAGATATACTAAGAAGGAATATTTATACAACTGAACCTTGTGTTTTTATAATCCAAATACTTTGTGCTGTGGCTGCCATGCTGGTGATATGCGATACGATTCCATGTCATGCATGATTCAATTGCTTCATTTGTATGCTATAACTATTTATGTGTGACTGTGCATTGCATTTAGCCATGGGGCCATAGTCATGGGAATCTTAGATTGCAGAATCGAAGGGATAGCTTCTATCACACAGTAGCAAATGAAATTTTGAAATGACTAGTGCAGAGACTAGGAAATCTCAGGGTCGAGTCTTGTTACAGACTTATAAACTAATATGCACGTGTAGCAGTCATTGCAGTTGGGCAAGAGATAATAAAATAGCACAATAAAATATAGTTATTGGCTCTGGTTTATGTATTAGGGAACACAGCATGGCAGGCATATATTTGAGATGTGTGCCTAAATGTTCATTTGTTTATGCAATCCCCGAATGTACATTAAAGCGGAATTTGATTTATGTTTGCAGGGTGTTACTGCTGTTGCTGTCCGACGACAACGAGCTCGTCGTCTCGCAAAAGCTCGAAAAGCAAGTCTTCCTCTTCCTCGTACGGCAAAAGTCAAACTCAAAGCTGTAACACAAGTAACAGCAATTCTTCCGGATCTCTGAGCAATTACTCGGGCAGCATCAATGTGAACTCGTCAGCTCTACTGGGCGTGATGGGCGTGCAGGAGAGCAGCGCGGGCTGTCAACTGGACACGACTGATTCCTCCATGGCTAATTCTCCCATGGACTCCTCCACTTACCGGAAGTGGTTTGTTGGCGACTCCGTGAACACGTCTTCGCTCGGCAGATGGTTCCAAGTTTGATGTTTGGATTTATAGAAGACAGAAAAGGACAGTTCTCTGAGGAATGTGAGCCTTTGCTTGTGGCTGCGGCCTCAGCTCTCCTAAAATCTACACTAGCTATATTATATCGTATCGGATCTTCGTCGTATATCGTAATAATAATGATAAGAATGAGACAACTATCGTAGCCAGAATACTACATGGATAGTGAAACTTTCTGATTGTGGACATGCATGTATGCATTGCATCCATGCATATGTATCTGTCTTCTCATAATATTATAAGACTGATGATGATGATCGACTCCACGCGGCGACTCATCATTCTGTAAAAATGCCAAAAATTGTACGTGTGTTCCGTTTGGTAAACCATTTTCCCTAAACACTAAACTAGTAACTATGTAATCTTCGTCCGGATAGAATACCAGAGGATGGGAATTCTTTCTTTACCTCTCTGTCTTCCACTTCTACATACTCCTTTGTGGTATTACACCTAAATAGGCTGGCTAAATGTATAAACTTGGTGGGTTTCAGTTCTTCTTAGGTACTTACACTTAAAGCATTGTTAGTTAGCCTCGGAGGAAGATTAACTATTACCTTACCTTACTTCCTTTGGCCTTTCATTTTGGTAATTTCTTTTCTTATAACCCCGTAACTACCTATATACTTATATAAGATGCTTCGCCTGGGAGTCCATATATGTAAGAGTGAACATACTGCTAGTACGAACATTAGGATATACCTATATAGTAGTTAGGTACGATATAGTGTATAGAGAAGTAGTTCAATTCCAACAACTTGAACAATTTTTCGTTTTTCGAAAAGAGTGGGCCTATCTGGTGGAACTACCCTCTTGCGTTCGCTGTTGCGTTCCGCAGAATTCCCTTCCCTTAACTTCAACTTGACTCATTTCGTTGCCTTTGATCGTCGTCTCGTCGCACTTTTTCCATTTTCTCATCCAGTCAGCTTCTCCAGAAGAAACTTCCCCTCTCTCAGACCAGACATCTTGCTTGCGCCTTGCAAACCCGTCAAGATGAATGGTTCCTTGTTCCTTTCTACAATACCCAACCAAACCGACTCTGCCATGCCAGAAAGAAGGAAGGGAAGAGAGAGTGCCATAAGACTTAGCAAAGCAAACCCACGGATCCATACAGCCATGTATGAATGTCTACTACTCTAGCACACTCTCTATTCCAGATATGTGCACATACTACACGAGCATATTCGCAAAAGGTTTTTTCTTTCCCCTTGAAGGTAGGCTCCTTGGCTTCCTTTCCTCCGCTGAGTATCGGAATAGAAAAGCATAGGAGATAGCAAAGAAAAAACGAGACTTCTCGTTATCTTCCCGTAAATCCCTTTCTTCCCAGCTGTGCGTCTCCGCTCATGTGAATCGTAAAATAGAGTTGGCCACAATTTTTGCCTTCATTTTCTATCCTGTACACATCTACAGAGTCTAGCCAGACACGACATTTACTTTGTTCTTTAAATGTACTTTTCTACTAGAGTAACTAGAATCAAACCAAACAAAAACCTAACTAGGTACCTTAGCCCTTTTATTCTACCTGAAGAATTATTGACGAGGCACCGCCAGTTCTATTACCTTACCTTTACATTTACTTAATACATGACCTCACCCGAGAATGTCGGCAACCATTCGAATGGTATAGTATCAAATTGATATTTTAATAGCAGATATCCTTATCAATCCTATTAGATGTTTCTTTGTGTATTCTGTATGCAGAAGTAGAAGGAGTGGACACAAGTTTCCCAATTCTATCCGGACCTAGACTATTTGTTTACGTTTAATTTTACAACTGAGTTATACTAACTGTAAGTACTCTGTATAACCTTCGCATTTTTATCTGTAATTATAGTGATATTACATGTACATAAATAAGAAGACCTATAAATACTATAACTGTTCATAGTACTACATACCAGGACTATAGTAGAGACCATTAGTAACAATATGAGTTGTTTATTGAGAAAAACAGTGTGAGTAATAGGAATGTATTTGTGTTGGATTGTAGTCTCGTGCAATTAAGTAACATAACGTAAGAACGTGTGTATGTAGGTTGGTGCCTTGTATCCTACTGTTGAAATTCATTTTCTTGGAAAGAATAAGCACCACCACCTACGCCGAAATTCCTACTCTATGTGATGTGATCGTGTGTAAATGCATGGCGTGAAGAGAAAAGCAGGATTAGGATTTATATTCTAGTTCTAATAAATAGTGCACATAGACTATAATATACCTGCTAGTAATAATATCAAGGTACATAGATATACAAAAGTAATGGCCAAACAAACATCCGAGTCGATGCTGCTAGTACACGTATATATTACGAGTGTATTGTGCTTTACTGATAAAGGCCGTTATGTTGTAGTAGACACGAAAATGGAATAATGTGTTGTCTTGCGAGAATCTTCTCTGGGGATAATTCATGAGCAGATGAAATGAAAAGATTAAGGATTTAAGTTGCCCCTTCTGTGTCAGTTTCGTTGGAAAGATATGAAATTCTATCATTCCCTAACAATACCGTAGTGAATGTGTACATCTGGAAAAGCAGAGAGACATGACATGAAACTATACAAACTAGAGCGGTATACTACAGCAGTCAAATCAAGACGACGACATGCCTCTGCAAAATTTAATGTATGTACATCATGGAGTAAAAACATAGTAAATGAACCTGTATACTTTTAGTTGTTTTGTATAGGAGCAATTTACCTCTACATACTTGAGTAGTATATCTGTCTGGTCGTGTGTATTGATGAGACAATTATTTAAGACAGGACAGGAACATGGACGAAACAAAACCAGACTACATATTATTATACTTTTACTTTACTTACATTACATTCGACTTGACTAGCCTCCGGTCATAATGATACATTTCCAGTCCAGTGCTACTACTACTCCTAGCTCAGACCAACTTTTAGTAATCGAGTTTAGGAACTTAAATGCTGTATGAGCTAGTACATTTGCATGTATACTATACACACACATTCTACTGCCTACATATATATTAAATTAGAGAGTCAGTATCGATAGCACTGCTACAACTACGGGTCTCTACTACTTCCACGAATTCAACGAATCGAAAATTCATTTGGCGAGACTATTCCAGTATTTCAAGTCACAATAATAAGATAGGTGGGAGGAATGAAATGAAATAAATGATACTGTGCAAGAGTAAAACACGATCAGGCCGACTAGCACAAACATGAAATGAAAGAGGCAGACAGACGACTACTATATCTGTAATAACAGAATGAACTTGTCGTGTAATGACTTACAGTAATGGCAATTCGGGATTTCACTAACGAAACACTTTTCTTTAGTAAGTTGGTAACAATGAGGTGAAACCTTGGTAGTAGAGTATATGCCATGTCATTCTGTGTTATGCCATAGCAGGATTGATTTTCGGTGCAGTCGATAATGCGTGAAAGCAGCCCAGGTGGGTTCTGTATTGATTAAGCCGAACATCCTTATAGGAGAAATGTGCGTACCTATCTATATGCGTTGGATTAGACAGACTTCGATATACTTTTGTATGTACTACACATCATATAAGCTTTCTGGTGTTTTTATATTGACTAGTAGGTATATGTAGTTTGTGCTATGTGTTCTATTGAATTGTGCATTAATATCATTTAGTTGAGAAAATGAAAGATAACTTCTCTTTTAATAATCTGGATGTAGGAACTGAAGGCGCTTATTATCAATGCATAGAAAAATACTTATACATATTACTAATATTATACACTTATATAGGTATTAGGCACCTGTGTAGGTAGTGTACTAGGTATAGGAGTCGACTATATAGAACTGAACGTGTCATCGTATTCGTATGTATTAGTCTATTGTATTGAAACGAATTGACTGAGACAGCAGAACAGAAAGAATCACTAAAAACTTTAGTCGTAGAATAAAAGGGGAGGAAGACAAAGACAGAGTGAAGTAAAGGCGTGAAAACATTTCTAGATCTATAGCAGTATAGAAGACAGACATTAAACTCTAACTCGAGTGAAGTCGCAGCTCGGATCTAAATTGATTGCACGACTAAAGTAACGACAACGTAGCTACACCATATTCGCTATACTATTATCAAGTCTTTGTGTATCTATAAGTATTACTAAGTAGATGACTAAGATGAAAAACTAAAGTATCGTACTATCACTACTATCTAAATAGAAAGACTGCCTTCTCTGTATTTATGTAATAACGAATAGATTCGGGCACCTCAGACTTCTCTGTTCTGTGGGCATCTATGTATGTATCTATGTCTGTACACAACACAGGTTCATAATGTTAAAATACTGCGTAGTAAGTTATTAAATATTATTAAACATCTTTCTCCTCTGTTCAATCATCCTCCCTCTTCTGCTCTTCAATAAGTAGCTTACTTATTACTCAACTGTTTACTCTGTCTGTACATTCTACATCTGCCTTGTGGATACTTAAATCAAATGCATTGGATAAGCTCTGTAATGATCTATGTAATATATCAAATTGTATCAATTGTGTGCATAAGCTACAGAACTGTGTTAATTTACATAATATTACTTAGCAATCATACATTTGTGCATACTAAATTACTCGCACTCTCATAACATCTAATATCATCCCTTTAGTTGGTTCTCTTTGCTAAATTCTGTTCAAAATAGATACATCCTTAAGACTTATCGACTCAAGTCCAACCTGACTCATTTTGATTTTACTTTTTTTTAGACATTTTAAATACTTGAGTATTGACTATAACCAAATGGTACGTGACATGGCAGAATTACATGAGTAATTCTGCGATTAGTAATATCGCTACAAATTGGGTAAAAGTAAATTGTAATGTAATAGTTATAGTATCATCATATGCGTTAATATTCACGGAGATAATTTAAGAACTACAGACCTTCGTCTTTGAAAATGCTACAATAGATACATTTTTTGTAGGAAATGACTTGTATAACAAAAGATTATTTATGACAAAAGACTTGGATAAAAATATGCTAATTGTTACTAGTAATGTTATAATGTTGTGTTGTTATATCTTATGTTACTTAACATTGTTCCATATAATTAGTTAGAATAAGTTGAGCAAGCGTGTTGCAGTAACTACATTCAGGTAAAACGACAATGTTTGTGAAAAGTAACGTTATACCACCTTCTCTGTGTATCATTTTGTATACTTTCCATATATTATACTACAATTAATGTATTGAAAAATAATCATTTGACTAATTGAGAGAGTATTGTGTACATAGAGTATGATAATTTTAGAGAGCAAAAGCAAGCGATGAATCCGACCAGACAGACATTAGTTTTCCCGATTCATTTGTTTGTAATTGCAATTATGGGATATGTAATGGCTGGTAGAAACTATTAATTTGTCTATAATACAATGTGTAGTACATAATCATTCTAATAAGTATCTCATTAGAGACTCTTGATAAAGATGTCATTACGAACAGAGAGTTTTCTGCTTTTGTAAGTTAATTGGGGGAGTGTAGCACATTGTACTATATACATAGTAATTGTCTGTTCAATGAGTGCATCTGTCGGTATATCTATTTACACTGTTCCATGTAATTGTACGTATCTCCGAGTAGGTTTACCGAACTGTATCAGCTTCCAAGAAAGTAAATAAGTTAACTCATCTCCCACACGAATATGTATTATCAACACCAACGGTATGTATGTATATTTTAAGTTATAACTTTACCTGAACTGCGAAACAGATGTTTCATTGTGATCATGATGAAAATATTAGAGAGAAAAAATTGTTACAAGAAGGCAAGTCAAACGAGGAAAAAAGAATAAACGCGTTTTGTGCCTTTTTAGATGAATGTGTTTTCTTTTGCTCTCAATTCTCAACTCTGTTATGTTATTATGTTGGCTACATTACATTCATACAAAACAAAATTCTGCTCCTTTTTTGGTCGATATTTCTTACGCGATACTAGCACAATAGCATAAACCAATACCATTTCATACCAAAATGCTCTGATATCTTCGTATTTATTAAATAGCTATAGAAAAGATAGCAATGCACACTCCACTAGTATGCAAAGGGATTTTCCTATTAACCATTTTACCATAGTCTATCCCGTTAGAAAAGAAACACTCGCACAATAAGTACGTAATTCCATTTTCCATTCAGCATCTACTATAAGGTATGGAGCTTGTGTCACGTCAGTAGTGACTGCTGCAGAAACTGAAGACGCACAATGGTATATAGCACTGAAGGACAAGTACTCAAATTGGGTTCAGTTTGCTCTCTTATCCTATTTGTAAAGTTGAGGTTCGGCTCCCACATTCATAAGGATACTATTTCTCCGTTTTCTTTCAGATAATGCAGCATACATAGGATTTCTTAGCCCTGTACCATGCACAATACACTTTGCTATTGAGAAAAATGAAGCGAAAACTAGGATTTCACCATTCAAAGGGATCTAAACAGGAAAAGAATGAAATTGCCTTGTTACTGGAGCTCCTTGCAAAGAAAATGTATTTATTTTCATGAATGTACATGTGTGAAGGAAGAGTTCTCCGTTCTCCATGTAGTTACAGGAAGAGACTCCGAGGATAAGCTTATTTAGCTCGGAAAATTCATGCATGGATGTCCTGCCCTTGCTTTTTCTCAGTATCTGTCCATGGTCATGTTTCCTAAAAGTCCCCACTAGCCATATACACTCATAATCTTCTGTGCACTTTATACGATGAGTTCTGGGGAGGGAGGGACATGTTCAAAGTCAACTACTAGCAAGTGTATACTATATGAAGAGACGAGAGTCGGAGCCAGTTTTGTCAATGCGTCGTTACACATCCGTGACGGACCGAGCTGACTTTAATGAAGTAGCATTTATGCGGCTGCACCATGCTAGGCAATGCAAAGGCAACCGAACGCAAAAGCTCCTATCAAATAAGCTAACTTAACTACTTTCCTGACTTCCATATGATGATATAGAGCTTTTACTTCAACCCAACTATTTATTAGGACGCTTGTAGCCTAGACCCGTACACTAAACTGATTGCTCACAAAGATAATCCACACTTGTTCTTACCAAACTCACACAAATGGACTTAACTACAAAACGAAACTACTTTGTTTGCGAATAATATACGGCCAAGGGATTTCTGACTCGTTACCTCTTGCTACTTGCACAAAAAAAATTCGTAATCCTTACCATAGGCACCTGCCAAGCAAATCACAGTGGAGAAACCTCTAGATATACTTTTCCATAAACATATTTTATTAGTCTCCCATTTACACATGTTCATACTTAAACACAAAGTTCACTCCAGATCCTGCGGTAATAGAATGTGGTAATCTAACAGTATACACAAATATATTGATCACTCTTCTATACGTTCAGTAGTAGTTGCTGGTGTTTCAGTTTGAAAAAATCTTTGTATCCTAATTTTGCATTTCATTTATAAGGTTTACTTTGACCAACCGAAAATCTTTAGATTACGTGCGTTCATGAAAATTAATACCATGATTAAATATGCATATGTAAGAATGCTACTGATTATGCCTATTGACCAACGGATCCAACGTCATTTTAACTGCAGTGTAGAATGACTTGTCCATGTAGCTTCCTCTTGCTTTAACCATTTGCTCACTAAAATATGAATAAGCAAAGAGTAAGGTACTTATTAGAGCACTAACATTAGGGAGTCCAGTTCCAAGGGCAGGAAGAGAAGCCATCATCATCACATGAACCATGCACGTCACAAAACATAAACAGAGGATGAAATACCAATTACAGAGCAAGTTAACACAAGATACGTGGCAGAAGAGAGGAAGCCAGAGAGAAGAGAGCTTTTTCATGTCCCATCCTATGTATCCTTGTACTACATGATCTATACGATAATGCATTATTTATACTAGCTTGATCTATGAACTGCTAGAAATGAGTTTTGTATTTATATATCTGTGGTTAGTCCATACTGTTCAGAATCACCATCGTCTTTCATCATGTTTGAGAAAATTCTTTCTCAGAATATCATTCTCTTAGTTAACACGCAGAATTATTAACGTCCAGTTCCCAGCTCAGAGATAGATTAGTCTGTTGGCAGTAGTCGTAACAAGAACATGATATGTGCTATTGATTTTATTTTGTGTTGCGTAATTATGTTCCTCCTCTGTCGACTTCCCATCAAAATGAGGCTGCCGGCCAACTGAAATGGAATACAAAGGTTACAATTACAGTCGGGATATATCACATTTACATGTTACATCATTGCCACATATGGACACGGAGTGGACGGAGTGGAAACTGGAACTACACTGGAGGGGAGGGGGACTTATTTCCCTCTCCTCCATTTCAATTTTCGGTGCACTCGACTTCCTTCCCTCGTGGCCTGGGCCTACAGGCCTCTCCAGGCTACTCATCATCACTCACACACCCAAACTCAGATTACATCCCATCCGACCAACCACCTTACAAATCCTATCAAAGGCAGCGTACAGATAAGAAATATGGGATCCTTTGTGTCTAGCCCAATGTACTGACTCTGTCCTTACTTTTAAACTCAACTAAGTAGTACAGAAGAGTCAGAGCCAGATGCAAGCCACTGCACTCTAAACGGATTCACGCTACTATGGACATTACCATTTTCCAGTTTCCAGCATTACGTTACAGACAAACTTGTCTTGCACTATCAGACTTACTGCTCTCTCAAATAACCTGGATTTTCTTTCATTTTTCATTTATTTACCTTCAAGCTCATATTATACAAGTAGAGAGACAGAAGACAAGGAGCTTAGCCATAACTTGCTTTATTTATTTAGTAGTATGCTTCCACTCTTAGTAGAAGTTACTCTACTTTATTAGTCGACGAGACGGTGTGTTTATTTAATTCAAAATGTCATTTGTTTATACACAGAAACCTTTCAGTCTCTATCACTTTAGTAATTGCATATCAATCCATTCTAGTCTCATTCTATTTCGCTAGAGTCAAATTGATGCTAGGATCTAGTTCAAGAGTGTTGTAGAGAAGATACTGTTAATTACTACACGTAACTAGCCTATTATTACAATATTCTTGCACACATTACAATTTATAAAGTGTACTTACTATGTATAGTATATGTATATACTATAGGCATAAGGCTATACATGGGTATAGTTTAAAAGGAATGAAAAGCCAAGTCAACATTTAAGTATACTAGTGTTTCGAAAACGTGCTTTTGCAGAATTACAGTTGTATAGATTTGTAGTTTTGGGTGATAATAATAAGAGTGTTGATACAAGTAAGCTCTGCAGTAGTATATAAAAGAACCCTTTAGCCGGGAGAGAGAGACGGGCAGGACAAGTGAGGGTATTCTAGGCTCATAATGATCATGATCACGTAGATTAGAGTCAAGTCAAGTCAACTCAAGCTGAAGTCTCATTTCGTCTGAACTGAGCACATCTAACAATGTTAGAGACTATTTGGCTTGTGTCTCCTGTAATATGCGTTCCAGGCAGGTCTATCTTGCTGATGTTTGTAAATTGTAACATAGTAGAATCGTTTGTTCCCGTCTCTTGTCTGCTCACGCTGCGTGCAATGCAGAACCCACTCTATTCTCTTCTATGCTCTGACTTATGTATTGTTCAGATAGTAATTATTGCAAACCCTCGTGTCTATTATACGAGTAATCAGTTGGTAATAGTAATAAAAGGATTCAATGGCACATGGGCGCTCTAGAAATGAATAGCTACTTTGCTTTCCTTGTTCTCCCTTTTCTCATATAATACACTAACAAAGTATATTTTATATACCTAAATGTGTATAATGCATACTAGATGTTACTTTGTCATCGTCCTACTGTTTTATACATAAGTAAGTACACAAAATATGTGTGCATTGTGTAAGTATCTGCAAATATTGCAATGTTCTCAGGGTTTAAGTGTAATAGGAATTCTACTTATAGACTTGTGTGTGGAAAAGCAAAATTAAATGTTCAGATGCAATTAAAATGTTAATAGTTCAAACGTAAATTACATACGTGATGTTATTGTTATTAATGTGCACGTGTGTGCATATAAGTACTAGATGTTTTTAAAGATGGCCAATTTTTAATTCATGGAATACTGAGTAGTGTAGCATAGTGTATGTAACATTGTCCATAATGTTCAGAGATCCATTCTGTATAATACACTAGGGAAAACAGATGATTTTAGTATGTTGGTCTTGCGGTCATTAATCTATCAGGGACGAAGGTGGAAGGAAAGGATGTACATATATGTACTTATGTGTATGTGATGAGTATCTCTATTTACTTATATATGTGGATTGTATTATTACCTACATTACTTTAACGCTTTGCTTATACTAAGCAAACTGCACACCGAGGTCAACCATCTGTGCTGGATGTTATGCAAGAAAGTAGACACAGTGTAAAATATTGCTACGAGTAGTGCACTGGACTCGGGCTGATATATAAGTAACTACATTAATGGTACATATGCTTTGGTATATGCCAGATATTGCTATTGTTGGTATATATAGTGTAATGAGTATGACATTGTTGCATGTTGGATATATCTAGTGTTGGTTGGGTGCGAGTAGTTTAGTAAGTAGTTATGCTTTTGTACTAGGTAATAGCTCTTATGTAGAGCCCTGTCATAAATAGCAGTGTGGATGGAGCATCATAATGGAAAAACTTAGTTTCTTTGTTGTGCTTTCTGTTGTTAAGATAATATTAAGTATTATTCTCATTGCTACTATTTTGCGTTCTGTGAGAATGAGAGAGTGAATCCCGTCTGTCTTGTGTATTATATATGAAGGAAACCTATGTAACTTAGTTCAGAGCGAGATTAGTAACTAAATTAAAGTATATGCATCAAGTTTATTATGTTTGGACCCAAGAGAGAGAGAGAAAACTCTGAGTCGTCGTGTCCAATTCAACTCGGCATAGAAAATTGCATGCATTTCACACAAAAATCATGTCTGTTTGGACCAGAGCCTTTACTATGGGCATATGCATGCATACTATACAGATTATATGTAGAAGAGCAAAGTACGAGATGGTTTAGTCTAGCCGAGCCCCGCCGTTTTATGACTCAACCGAATTAATCTCAATTTCATAGGAAGGATATCGTAAATTCAAGGCTTAAGATGGGAAATAGAGTCTACACTTCGTCGCACTCCTGTTTTTCCTCGCTCACTCTTCTTTGCTCACATTATGATATAGAAACTATATAAACACTGAATAACTAACACCTCCAATCATAACTTTTGTCTATACTTTGTGATATACCAAAACTTGGAATTTGAGGGCATAAGAAGATTTTGAATGTCTGTGCAGACTGCGCATTGGTAGACTGTGTGTACACAAGTAGCAACTCGCATTAAATGTTAAGACACTAACTAAAAGGTACTACGTAGTAGAAATAAGATTAATAGTATTAGCACTTAGCTTCTTTGTATATCGTGTTGGTTTTCCTATCCCTTGTTTCTAAACTCAGCTTGCCTTATTTTCTGATTTGTAGCTCAAAGGAAGCAAAAATAAAGTCAAAGTCAAACTATTTCGCATGAGATTTTAGCAAGCACGAGATATACATTCTTGAGGCTGAGTTATGCTGGAAAAACTCAAATGCAAGCCGTAATTATGTTTTCCACAAGGAGGAAACCAGTCTGCGGTGCTACTTTTAGGTATTTTAATTTGGCAAAGCAAGTTAAGTGTATTGTAACCATTTATAACTATGCAGGTACATTGCAAAACTGCAATCCTATCATATGTAGCAATATTAGTCGTATCTCTGACGTAAGTAAGACCAAAGCAAAGCCAGAGCAACTTGTAAAGATTCCTCTACCCATCCTTGGCTTCCCTATATCCAAATACTTTAAGTCTTTAATAGAGTAAACCAATGCATAGTTTTATTTTACTTGCTGTCAGTTTAGTCCAAGGTACCTGAACTCACATGACTCTACTGCACTGCATACATAACTCCAAGTTACATAGTAACACATAAAGAGTCTGGAGCATTATCATAGTACCTACCTGTAGACACGACGACTCGACCACCACCGTGCGAATATACATCCTTAAGGAGTTGTCGCTATCATTTCAGTGCAATTATCTGTGCTTACATTGCATATGTCTACTCCACATCCCTTGTCTCTTTCCTACAATCTTTGTCTTACCACTTTAATCATCAGCCGCCTGGAAGCAACTCTTCTAATCTTTTTATTTAAATGTAATTATTAGTCCTAGCTATACAGTTTTTGTCT
This sequence comes from Tomocerus maximus, assembly GCA_019776445.1. Lineage (NCBI taxonomy): Eukaryota > Metazoa > Arthropoda > Collembola > Entomobryomorpha > Tomoceridae > Tomocerus > Tomocerus maximus. The sequence continues at coordinate 49,156 of JABASH010000057.1, forward strand.
ATAGGTTTCATCACCTGGGTGTTACTTACCCAGCGTTACGTAATTACAGAGTCCGTATTTGTATTTCTACTCGCATGTAAGGATGATATGTGTGGAATGTCTCAAAAGAAGTCGCGTTGAAATTGTCCAATGGTTTATACATTATATGTGTGCATATGTAACATGCACTAATAGACACATTATGGTATAATATTGGGATTTCTCTTACACAAACCCCACAATGCATGGGAATGGAGTTTTAGTACTGTTACATGAAAAACTTGCTAAAGTAGTAGCTACTGTTTGGGTTCTGTAATTACTTAGTTACATTTAAGGAATGTAGCTAAGTACTATTTATGCGAGAGAATGAAAAAGTCCTAGCTAATCAGCTACCATTTTTTGCCAATCTTTAAAAGGAAAGAAATGTTAAGCATGTTAATCCATGTTTTGCTTTCTTTCTATTTATGAGTTGTTTATTAGACTCGTGCGCTCACCTTATTACCTAGAATGCATGTGCATAGACCAAGCCAAACCAAGAACTGAGCTATTTATTATATGATATGACTCCATATTGTCTTGATATTGCTTTTTGCAAAGCGTATACAAAGTTTTATTAGGCTGTTAGTGTTCCTATTTCCCATTGCATTGTATTTTCCGAGAAGATGCATTCTTGCGATTTTATGCGTCAGCCAACAGATAACTCCTGTGACTCACTAGACAGCTTTCCACCGATTGTGAGTAAAATAATGAAAAGTTCTGCAGAGAAACAATGGTTGGGAGTGCACAATGCAGGGTTGAGCCAGACCTGGACTTTTCCTTTAGTTTTCATAAAAAGTAGAAGCATGTCTCATCCCACAGGAAGAGAGTCAAGGGAAGTCAAAACAACAAATAATGAAAGTAAGTATTGGGAATGGGAAAGACTACGCTAAGGGTCCATGCGTTTATCCTAACTTTGTTCCATTGTGCACGATGCAGGGCGTATGGCAATTTCGACTCAAGTATTTGCCTGAATTTTAATGACGCTTTCGAAAAGATCGTTAAGACAGCTGGGCGAATTGAGCTTCGGGAGAAATACGACTTCTTTATCCTCATTCAGCTCAGTAGAACAGAGTGAATGGCGGAACGAAGTGCCCTTGCCTACCCTTCTCCCTGCTTTTCCAAAACCGAATTTCTCATAGATATTCAGACTTCACTTGCAGTATCCAGTAGAGCTATACGAATGCGAATGGCAAAGGAACTTTAGAAAGTCTAGATTTTATAAATGTCTATCTACACACATCAAAACGACTTATATAAAGTCAGACTTCTATAAGTACCTATATAGCATAGTTCATGTAAAGTTCTACATGTGCATGTCAGCCAAAAATAATATGATACACATAAAGATCCTTATATTCTAAGTCTATGTTAAATATTGTACTCGTATATAGGTGTCTGTATAATAAATACATTTACTTCATGTATATAGTAGGTACTACTAGTTGATACAACACATATCTCTAGAACAAAGTATTACATAGGTAGATATAGCATAAAAGAAGGGAGAGATATACCAAACATAAAGTACTATATGCCAAACTCATCTCGAAAACGTTTCACATAGTTCACATTTTATCATCAGATCACACAATAATATTGCCAGAAAGGATTGACTGACTTGGAATGGGAAGAAGGATGTATGAAGTCACTATGTGCAAAACTCGAGCTTTTATTCTTCTTTGACTTGCATTAGTTTTATAGAAATGAGCCATTGCGTTATATTTTGCTCACATACTCAGCTACCTGCACTCCTAGACTTATAGGAAGGTGAGTGACTGCAATTTACATCCAACTGAAACTATAATTTATGTACATATCTTTAAGTACCTCCTACCTTACGTATTCACATTTCCCTTCAAAACTGCTTCCCTTTTTTGTCATGCGATACCAGGTGTAAAAGAAACAAATTATATTCAGTAAACTATACAATGATAGCAATTCATATTCAAGTAGTAGTATAAGTACATTGGAGGACGATAGTAGCTACTATTTGCTACCAATCTAGCATATACTACATACAAATGTTAGGAAATAAAGTTGAAAGAAGATATGCTGGTAAAGTATGCTTAATTTTAGTCAATTAAGACAAATGCAATACCTTGTCTTTTACGCAATTAAACGCATTACTTGTTAATTACAATCACACTCGATTTAGGTGATGAAAAGCAAAATATTTTGGTGATAATAAATGTATTAGAACTATGAGCCAATTACATCTAAATGCAATATTATTTTTAAACTATATTTCCGATTCTACTTCACCGAAATGCGGCTTCGAAAACAAAGATTTATTTAGAATTAATTGCATTATTTACATAGTGAAAAAATCCCAGAATCATTTGAAGTGATTCTGGGAGAGTGAACTTGAAAAGGTTGAAATTCCATTATACTGCATAACTAGAATTACAATTTCTTGTTCTTCGAATCTGACTCTGTCTCAATCGTTTTGCTGTCTGTCTGGCAGCCTTCAGCTAACTCACTTTATTTGAATGCAATAGTCGTAGGAGCAGAAAAGTATAGAAAATTCTTGTCTTTGTTAATAAGAAGGGATTATAGCCTATGGCTGTGTTAATGGTTCTCGGAGTAATTCATACAACAATAAAGTAGGTAGTATTCCAGTGTCTTCCTTCCAGACTCTTATTTAGATAGAGAAACAACTCTCTTTGTCGCATTGCATTCATTTCCGTTGACTCAATTTCAGTATACATATCCCCACAAACAAACAAGAAATCACACATCAACTGACAGTCAATCCTTAAGTAAAATATGGCTGTGGCTCCTCTCTCCTTCCGCTGAATACATATCTCCGTTTTATTTATCTCCGTTTTACAACAATGTAAAGCAATAAAACTTTGGTAATGCCACATTTCATAGTGACATAAAGCCAGTGCCAGGAGTGTAACAGCAAAGACACACATTTCCATCCCGTAATTATTTTCAAGGGGAAATATCAGTCACTGCAATCAACTGTTTGTCTTTTGTTATTTTAATTTGCAATTAGGAACTTAGTTGTTACATTAAACAAAATGTATGTAAATGTAATAAGCATGGTTGATTCTTGTACCTGTGCGTGTACTACTCAGGTAGTAAATTTTCAAAGACAATGTCTTTGCAGTTTCAATACTATGTGCGATAACATTTGCTATGGCCAAGTACATATGTGCTATGGGTAATAAAAAAGCGACGATACAAAAGGCACCACTCTGACTGTGTTGAAACTAGCAATTATATCATTCTCCCTCCTGTTAAAGAAAACGCATTTATATTTTGTGTATGCTACAATTCGTGTTCGTTCTTTTTTACACTTTCTTTTGTATCTGTAGTTAGATATACAGATGTGATATCGATAGGAATGCTGAAGAAACACTACTGCATGTGAGGACGCAGGTTGAAAACCTACGGTCTAATTTTCTTCTCTTAAAGCAAAAATATGATAATTAGGTAGCAGTTGTTTGCTTAACTTGCTTTTCACATGAGGACGATCAATCTTGGCATGGAATAATAATACATCTCATTATATACTAATTCAACTTTGCTAATAAAGGCCTTAAGTCAGCTTAGCACTCCAATCGGAAACTATATAGGTACCTAACTAGTCTGCGGAGACTTAGACAACTCCTGCACTACGCACAGATTATCTAAATAGATAAGCAACAAACAAGGTAGGTATCTTTGTTCAATAAATTAGCTACAAAAGCATCTAAAATCTACTAGCTTTACCAATAAGATTGCACTGAGACATTTAAAACTAAATTCAATAATGACAGCAGCAAATCAGGACAACATTAATATAGGTCCACTTTCCTGTTTTATCATATAAGTTAGTCTTGAGTACCTAGACAGTATTTGCGGAAAATTGTCACTAAAGTATTACATGCCAAGTAATGATAAGCAGAAAAGATAAAAGTCAATGATTTAGATACCCAAGCGACAATTCGCAATCACAGATAAACAACAAGTACTGGGGAGTATAGATATCTAAAGGTACCTTAATGACTTAAATGTATTCAGGACACAGGATACAAGATATGAGTAAAAAGTACAGTGTAATTATCAAATATATAAATTACTGTTATAGTATAGAGAGCAAACCGAGTAAAGGTATACGACATAATCACAATTATCAATTGTAGAGAGTAAACCAAGTCGAGATATAAGAAATAATCACAATTATCAGTCAGTCAGTCAGTGCTACGCAGAGACACAATAGTCATTATTTATAATTAAGAAAACAGACAGGTTTGGCTTCAATTTTGCAGTATTAAATCATTTTACAAGATAACACATTGTGATTGGTGATTAGACATAGTAAAAAGTGAGATTCTTAGTTTCATTTGTATATCCACTTTTTCCTTAATTACACTCTTATTTTTGTATTATCAAGTAACATGACACATGTATATTTAATATAAGTACATCCACCAATCAACCAAACTACATATTATACAGACATTATAGGTTTTCATTAATATACTTTTATTAGAAAAATGAATTTAATGTGCTGAACAATTCTACAGTTATCTGACCCTTTTGTAAGTGAGCTATTGTTTGCACCTTCCCTTATAGCTAGGTAGTCATCTTTAAATAGCTAAATGTGTTGAATCTACTTATTACACAGTTTTATATTTTAATTTTGGTTAATACTTCATAAATACCTACTGTATTCTGTTGATTCTACTCTTAATTGAGATTCAGACATTTATTTCTGAATTCGATTTTGTAGCCACAGAGCACCCACAGAGTGAGTACTTAATTAGCAATAGAGGACTGAGATGTTTGGAATTACATCTGTGAAACCAACTGTAAGTAGTAACGGTGACTTCATTTTCTTACCAACTAGGAATTCAAGGAAAATATCATTCTTAGATTTGTCAGTGCGTTGAATTAAAGACTACTCAACACGTGTTAAGGACATTGATAAAGGTGTTATTTTAAATTGTCGTAAATGACATCACACTCACTGATTATGTCATAGCAAGAAGGGCATCAACAATGTACATACTCTATAGATAATATTCATGGAAAAACCTAACATTTACTTCCTTAACTATAGACAAACATTAATACAAGATAACCATCATGCGTTTGTATACACAAACTCGAATAAAACCTAATAATTATACAAAATGGTGCTGAGTAAGTAGTATGATAATGGGATGGGGCAAATCATAAACTGAATTTGCATTCTAGAAAATAATTGAAAATATGAAATCTATTTAGTTAATGAAAAGTGAAGGAAAAGTGTCACTAAAGTGTGTAATCTGTTGCAGAAAGGGAAAAAGAAGTTGATTGGTGGTGGATGTTGAAGTAAAGAGCGCTACCTCTTGCTTGTGTGGAACAGTAACGACCAAAACAGAGAAGAAGAGTAGCGATAGTGGCGAATAATATCAAACGAAGAGGAGACTGGACTTGACTGAATGAACAGTTTGATTTGATTGAAGTGAGTTCCTTTCTGCGTTCAATTCCATCATTATGTGAATTGTGATTGTGAATGATTGCAAAATTACAGCAGAAAGTCTGTTAATTAAAAATGTAGCAGTTAGTCGAGTAATAGTGCACCCTGAAATAATACGTATAAATACAGTTCCCAAAAGCTTATCCCTAAATAGAGGTTCGTTTATCATAATTCACTATTTCATTTTCTATACACTCCACCCGACCGAGTTATCCAAAGTCACTTCTTGTCATTTTTAGAACTAAAAAAATTGTTCGCCTATACTTATAACCAGTCGGATTGAAATTCTAGTACCTAGCCTGACCAAACAAGAAATATAAGTTAGATAACACCGAGAATTGAGTATTTTTTTCGCCAAATCCTTAATTAATCTTATGGAAATTCACAGGCAAAATACTGAAATGAGATATATACTGATAACAATCAGATAACAGTGATATGATAACATAAAAATATATTGTATCTCTGCTCTCTATAAGGCAGTAAGTTTGCAGATTCCTTGCGTCATTCTGCGGAGGACTTTTTTATTTCTCTATAAAATGGCATTCGTTTTTGCAATCTTTGCTTAATGAATACCTTGAATAGCCTATTGTCGATGTCGACGACTGGGGCGCTAGGACTTCTTAAATGTTTCTGCTATTTCTATGTACATAGATAACCGATACCACATTAGTATAGTGATGCAAATTCTAAAGCCTTGTGTAACGAAACGACGAGATATCTTTTAAACTCCAAATAATTAATTTTTAGCTGCGGAAATCAGAAATTAGTATATGTCCAGTACCTACCTAGATGAAGAGTAATTAATTATAATTATCATAAGTAATTATAATATAATTAATGGAATTGTTGGAAACCCTAGAGGAATAAGAATATTTAATTTTTGGTCACTGTCTGAACACAAGGAATGGAAAATTTTTGTGACGATGGGGTATAGGTGTGGAAGTCAATTTACAATTGCTATTACACTAGCAAATATGTAAATAATATGATTTTCTTATAAAATTGCAAAATCGAAGTTGCAAAAATATTACTACAGTACATAATATAATGTAGTCTATTCTGACAAAAAGTAGACTAAAGACGATAGGGTAGTTAGAACAGTTCGACCAGTTATGTTTCTAGTTTCGATTTATGTCATAATATAGTCTTTGCGGTTGCGGTAGACGGAAAAACATTTCCCATAGGCAATTCCACAAATAAACGTATACTTATAGTTAAAGGGAATTCTTCCTGTTCCCCTAAGATCGAAAAGGAGTTCCAATTCCAATGCAATAATTTGTCCCTTCCTTTTATCTGTTTTGAGCTTGTTAATTGCACAATTAAATATAGTTGTAGGTTATGGTGTATTTAACAGCCTTGCGAATGTGAACTATTCATTGAAAGTATTTAACGAGCCGTGATCCCATAATATTCATTAATACAATAATGTATTTTTAAATTTTTCTTTCAGATGTACAAAAAGGCACTTTCACCTGCTTTCACTCATAATTGGGTCGCAGCACATAAAAGAAAATAGGTCTGCAGTTGTGTTCAATTGAATATTTTACCCATCAACATATGCAGGAAGAATAATATATTATATATTAAAATCTCCACAAATACTGCTGATACCTCTTACCTCAACAAGGTTTTGCTTAGATATAAAAGCTTGGGAAAGTTGTGACAAAGGGGTAAGTTATATCATTAGAAATAATCAGATCAAGAGTAGTATAAGCATCTGACATCATTTTTCCATATCACATAACAGTCTCTATCTGGACTCTTATCTGTCGGCCAAGTGAATTTTGTTTTCATCGATTACGGTGTCTACTAGTAATCTCGTAAACCAATTATTTATTAACATATTAACATTGTCTGTCTTCATTGGATAACAGATTTGGCCGTTTCGTGGCCGTCAACTTCGACGTGTGCACTTGACCCATCGGAACGGTCCAGTTCAACTTTCCCTGTCAACAAGATCAACGAATTCTATGAACTGAAATATAAATCTTGTATATACTTACAAAGGTAAAAATATTTATTTTAGACAAGTTTTTACATAATGAGATGACATCCTTCTATGGTTCTTACAAAATGATGGATCTAATGATTTGTTTTATAATCTCTTTCCGTACAGAGTACAGGACTAATGTTTTGCTCTTGCAGCAATAAATAAAGCTTCGTGTGCACAGAGGTAACGTAAATCGTAATTCCTGGTGCTGCACTAAAGTTCACAAGCTCTTCTCTACTCGGACAAAAATTGCAATCTTAATTACTTATTGACGTAAGAGTTTTAATGTCTAAGAAATATTTATGCATATTTATTACGTCATATCATTACTAAGTAGAGCAACTATCTGTAATATTAGAGATAACATGATAGTATTAAGGTTATATTTATAATTTATGACTAACCTTATAATTATTATATTGGATAGACGACATTACGTTTAAGAGAAACAGTAGTCTTGCACATTCTCAGCTTAAAATTAAGCATACATTTTTTTTACAAGTCATTCTCACTTATCAAATGATGAATTATGTAATTATATACGACATAAATATGGATATGGTATATATAGTATGGAGACTATTACTTGTTTGCCGAGTCGACATTTTATTCAATCTGATCTGAAGTGGAAGTTACATTTCTATTTATCTATACAGTGCAATTCAGCAGTTTGGCTGCAAAACTTGAGTAGTTGCTGCCCTGCTCTCAGTTCTCCACTTACGAATCATTGCGATTGTTTGCAAGCGACACGGAATTCCCATTTTATCATATCGACTGTGAAGACATCCGTGCCTTCAAGTCTATTGGAGGTTGCAGTAATTTACTAGGAGCGAATTCTAGATTTTAAAAATACAATAATGGGTTCCAGTCCGACGACGAAAAAACCAAAAAGGTATCACTTATCTTGCTTATGATTTATATATTTTGAAAAAAATCTATAAATTACTCAAGCGAAACAGTATCTACGAAATATACAAGAAAGACAGTTATTGTCAGTGTAATAAATATAGTAACTTTAGGCTTTTTTGTTTTAATTTTCAACACAAATCTTATTGTTATATATTGTTATATATTTAATCTTCAACAGACTACTTATAGTGTTATGTCTGCGCCCAGTACTACCACTGTGTAGTGAGGCGGTACACATCATATAACATATATAGTGTTATGCTCATAAGCTCTGATTCAGATATTTATTTAAAATCTGCCTAATTTTAATAATGGCCTATTAAAACCGTAATTTAACTGATAAAAGAATATGAATTTCTAAAGGAATAGTTGTAATTTTCAAGCTCTTTTATATCATGTGTTGGGATGCACAGTGATCACATGATGTGATAAATAGAAATATTTTATCAGTTCATAGGTGATTGACATGAACATGGCCAAAGTTCAGTTTTTTGTATAGACTACTTCTGTATAAATCTGTTTATGCATTCTGCGTTCAGTATGTGACGTTTGTGTACGTTATTTTATAACTATCATGTTTTAATTTATTTTCGTTGCAAAAATGCTTGATGTGGTTGTGGTTTATGTTACAATTAAAATTTCCGTTGTTACGTTATGCATAATTCATGAAGCGCATAGCGCATTTGATAACATTATGCGTTTTGGGACACTTTGACAAAATCACTGTTTCATGTTATTTTAATGTGATTTAGTGGCAACAGAAATTCGGAAAAGAGGAGAGAAAGGTCCAAAGTCGCAGCAAGATGTCGAAGAGGGAAAGAATCCGAAATTTTTGGAGAATTAGGTCAATGTATGCCAATTTCAGACAATACTCGTTCTACATTGGACAAAGCATCTATTATGCGACTATCTTTATGTCACCTGAAATTACGTGAAATAGTTGAAAAAGGTCAGTTTGATTTTTTACATATTTCTTTCTTGCGTAGTACATCGAACTCCACGAATGTTAAATGTTTTAAATATTCATTTTCAGAAAATTAGTATCTTTTATTTGTTTACTCACTTTTCAGATTTTCATTGTGGTTCAGTCACAGGGGAAGATACTGACAGAAAATATGACTCTTTACTGACCGATGCTTTGGGAGGCTTCGTATTCGTTTTAACTATGGATGGTGACGTAATATATTTATCAACAGGTGTAACTACATATTTGGGGCTATCAGAGGTGAGATATGCGATAGGATAAACAAATGACAGTTTAATATACATCAATCCGAGAATGTGTATGTTACAGAATAAAAATAAATTATAGGTCGAGCTAATGAAATGCAGTATTTATGAATTCACACATCCTGAAGACCACAAGGAAATTAAAGAAGCTTTGGCAATTAACAAACGGCATAGCGAGGACAAGTGCCATGCAATTCGTTCGGTTTCTTGTCGCATGAAATGCACCATCACATCTCGAGGCCGAAATGCTCATATCCGTGGAGCGACAACATACAAGGTAAACAAAAACAAACTGCAATATCACTGTTTTATTTAACCAATGTACTAGCCTTTTGTGCTATATCATAAATGTTTTCAATCTTTTCAGGTAATCAATTTTAGAGGTCGCATATTCGGAAACTCTAAAGACGCCTCGTCTCGTTGGTTCGGTGGGATAGCTGAAGTTTTACCTCATCCTTCTGACGTAGACATTCCACTGAATAAACAAACATTTCTTAGCAAGCACAGTTTAGATTTCAAATTTGAGCATGTAGATGAAAGGTAAGAATCTACTTTTTCTCAACATTTTGCTACGTATAAAGTAACAACTTGCTTAGTAAATCTTTTTAAATCCTAATCTCAAAATGTTGCTATTCAGTATAAATGGCTTTTTGGGCTACCAGCCTGAAGATCTACTTGGAAAATCATTTTTTGAGTTCATAAATTTTTCTAAAGAGGAAATGAATCCTTTAGTCAAAGTATTTTCGTCATGTAAGTGGAGCCAGTTATTTTTTTATTTTGTCTTAGTCTTAAACATCTATTATGATGGAAAAAATGTGTTAATTCGTTATGAAATAACTTTGCAGTACATTCTCAAGGCCAGGCAATTACGGAAATATACCGATTTTTGGCGAAATATGGTGGATGGGTATGGGTCCGTACTGTAGCTACTGTTCTTTATGCTAACAATGGAACTGTGCCTACATCAATCGTATGCTTACACTTTATTGCAAGGTATGTCTTATATCTTCGAATTAGGGGTGAAGATGCCATATACCTGTCTTTAAAATTAATATTTCTTGGTTTTAGTGGAATTGAAAATAGCGATGAAATATTATCAAATGTTCAAAATCCAACCAAACCAGAAGCAGATGTGTTGTGTAATCGTGATATCAATATCGTGAAGGAAGTCGAGAAGATGAAAGAAGTTGAAGAGGAAGAAAAAGATCAGTCCGCTGACAAAGAAAACGATTTGCAAGAGATTGATGTACCAATAATGAACAATCCAATTGCTAGCACACGAAAAGTATTTACTCGTAAAACGGATGACATGGACAAGGGTTTCCTAATACCATATGACAATACAATGATTGGTTAGTAAATATATGATTCAGCGTAATGAATGTTGTGTTATAATAATCCAACAGAACAAAACAGTTTAAAATGATATTATTTTCAAACAGAAAGCAAAGAAGATCAAGAGGACCTTACTCACTTGGCTCCTATGGCTGGAGATGAATGCGTTCAATTAGATCCACCCATGTTAGACGATTTGTTGGAGACTTTAGATCAAGCTGAAATCGAGTACACATTTGACGGGCTTATCGTTGATGTTAACGCTGATGAGTTACCACCACTCTGTGGTGCACCATCAGCAGTAATAAGAATCGTCAACAGTCCAGACGGTGAAAACGAAAAAGCATCATTGAATTCAGTAACGACCAGTAGTACATCTTCTCCGTTGTTCTTAAACTTGGATCCCCATATGACTATGTCGCCAGATTCCAAATCCTTACTATCACCGTTCCAGAATTCCAATGTTCCTCATGAATGCGGAAGTAATTTGTGCGACTTGAATTTGAATCCGTATAATGCAGCCTTTCCTTTGGATTCCAAGTCACCCCAATGTCAACTAAGTGTTCCTACCGTCATGGAAAAATCTAAATACAATAATTTCTTCCATAAAGATGCATCTGACATTGAGCCGTTTGACTTACATGTCCATGAAGATCCCTGGAGTCCAATAGTTCACAATATTCATGTACCAGAGAAGAGCAATCCTGTTTCGCCCTACTTCACCCCTAATTTATTAGAATATAAAACGTCTGTAATGTAAGTTTATTTGGCAAAAGAATAAGTATATAAAATATACCCTTTAAAGACAATTTAGGTGCATCTATATCATAAATAACATAATCTAAAATTCTATACAGACACCCTTCTTCAGACAGCTTCATTGCACAAGTGGAACCGTATACAAAAGCAGCACATGAAAAACCGTGTTCTTCGCTACAACATTTTGCCAATTCTGCGAAGCAAAGCAATACCATAACAAGACCAAGTATGTGTTCAAGTACGGTTACAGGGTTTAATCATACCAGTAGTGAAGCTTCTCCAATTGGCACTCTGCAAAATGGATATTTAATCGGTATGGCCTAGTAATATTATTTAAATTGCACAAAATTAGGAAACAAAACAGATTGGAAATGGCTGTAAATTGATGCAATGAATTTTTAGATGGAGATCCGAAGTGGAAAACGAAATGTTTCGGAATTGAGGATAAAGTAGGACATTGTAAATCAGTGAATGTTGAAGTAAAATCTAAAGGTGGATCTGAGTCTGAATGCGTAATGAATTCTATACATACTAAGAGTCGCTTCATACCTCCAGAAGTTTCCCGTAAAAAAATAAATGCAGACTCTCGCATATCTGCTGGTGTTAAAATACCTGAGGAGAGCTACAAACATTTATCATCAGTGGCCGAAGAAATATGTTTCAAGGGGCCCGGACCCGGCGTTCTAACTACCAGGGGTGAAAAAGTTGAAACGGCAGTTTTAATCCCCCACAAGAGGCGGAAATTATTCCTTGAAATGGAAGGGCTATCCAGTCTGCTTGATATCGCAGATAAAAAACCAAGTGGAGAACTTTGCTACTCTGTTGATGAAATAGAAAGCAGCAAATCAAAGCGGAAGGTTTGACATCTTGAAAATATCGGTACAAAAAGCATGAAAAATCGTTAAAAAGTAATTGACTGTTTGTTTCTTTGACAGAGGAACATTCTTGGGCGACTTTTATGCTGCTCTTCTTCATCTGGTGGAAAATTATCATTGTGTGAATTGACTCGACAAGATTATGAGGTTAATGCTCCGCTCGGCGATAATTGCTGTTTACTACAGGGGCCAGATATACTTAACGCCCTGGAAGCCGAAAACTTTACTGATTCAATTTTATGAGAGTTCTAATTTCTAATCATATGTAAATGTAGTGTATTTAATATTCCATGTATGCAAGACAATATCTTAGGGATGGATCGAAATTTTTTGTTTGTTCGCAAGAAACAACAATAGTTGTGTTCACTTGATTGAGCTGAAAACGGACTCAAAGGGTAGGGCCGCCGTGTTGTGCAATGTTCAAATGTAATTTTATTGTTACTTGACATTATTGCTTGAAAGTTCGTAAACTACTGCTACAATTAAATTCAAATATTAATCGCAGATACAATATTTTATTTTATTAAAATAATGATTGTTTGCTAGCAAGCTGTTTTTTGTTTGCCTATCTAGTTTCTAGCCGGAATAGTCTAGTTTCGAAATAGTAAAGTTTTGTGGTTATGTATTACCAATTTATCTCAAATCGCCACTATTTAATTTTAGTTTTGTTTTGTAGATAGAAATTTTATGTAATTTTGAATAATACAAATACCAGATACACAATAGTATACGTATTTAGTCGTATAATATCTATGTAAGGTCTTAGACCCATTAAAATAATTATGGTGATTTACCAATTCGAATGAGTTTGATTTGCTAGAATTGCCCACAGTAAATAAATATTGCTAATAACATGTGCAAAATATCGTGGAAAATTGTTGTGCTGACAAAATTTATTTTATTCCAGCTTCAGTTCATTAAATGTTTGCACAATCTTCAGTTCTTTCGTATCCCTATTTTTAACTAAATCGAAAAAGTATGATAAGATTTACAGTAACTCAAAAAATATCGTTCATAACACTTAATACGAAACATTGGTAATTAAATTCTCGACCTCAATAGGATATAATATTATTATTACTATATTAATAGCTTCTGTGTAAACAGTGAAGTAATAATAACGATGCAATTGCGACATTACATTACAGCATTCGTTTCTTATCGTCATCAACATCTTACATTTACACGACGTAATTTTTCCGACACTGCATCTGTTATGTAACTGTTTCATGTAACATTGAGACCATGTTTTTCCAAAATTGGTCAACACCATGACTAGCACTTTGCACACATTATGTTTGTTCGTATTAATTTTTATAAAAACGTTCACAATTACAAATAAGTACATTCAACACAGCAAGAAAAATAATAGGTTTACTATATGTGGAACCAAATAATTAATTACAGTAACTAAGAAAATAACGACTAACTACACTTGTGGCAATCAACATAACATTATGATGTACATTATTATTACAAATCCTTAAGTTCCAGCTGCAGTAGTTTCATTGCCATGTGTTTTCCTACTCCGTCTCGGCACAAATAACTCGTCTAATTGTCAATCAATCTGGACGTAATAGCCTCAAAATTTAGATTAACTATCCTGGAGGGTCACACACATGTACATGCGACTACTGCAGCAGAACCTAAAGAGTTAGAAATCGACAATCGAAATGAGTAACAAAAACAAAGTAACGTCTACAAAAGACAAAAATCATTATTGCATTCTAAAATTAAGTCACACTGTACAGGTTATGCTATTATTTGCTATATAACACTAATTTCAATGGAAACAAACCTCTCTTTGGAAATTGGCAGAGATTTTTGAGGAATGCCAATCACTTTGCTTCCTCACAAATGGGTAAAATAAATACCTACTTATTTTAAGGGTTGCATGCATAATCTCCATCAAAAAATTCAGTCTGATTTTGTGCAAATTAGGATTAGCATTGTTCGCTTGGTCTTTCTGAGGCTTTAAAAATGACGAAATAAACATGGTTACCCGAGACCATGGTCATTATACAAACTTAAGACCAATGTACATAACGTGGACATGACTTGGCGATTATGCTTCACACAATAATTAGGGTTAAGAACACAACATAAAGGAAGACTTATTTCAAAGGTTATAATTGCGTGAAAACTACAAGTTTATAGACATTCGAAGAGGTAAAAATCAAAAGCTGGAGAGCTACTGACAGTCGATGGCGATTGCATTGTATAATAATACGTAATATCAATAACTAAAGGTAGGTAGGTCTGTAGCTAGGAATCAATTAGGTAAGCCTTTTTAGTCTGTTGTGACATAATTAGGAATATTGTAACATTTTTTACGGAAAATGGAATGAAACTGGTCATTATTCTTCATCGGGTTTTGCTTGACTTCCCCGATACCGAATGCCTTGCTCAACGTCGGGCGATTCTTGTGGCACTTCTTCCTTTTCACGAAATTCGTCACCCAATACTTCAGAACATTTTTCTGGCGTCACATCTTCGCTCACTTCTAAATCTTTTTTCTTGTCATTTTCTGGTGTCAAAACCTCAAATTCTTCTGACGTTCTTCTTTCTGCTTGCAAACCTTGACGACTGTCCTCCGACTCGTCCGTTTCTTCCTGCAAGGGTTTCTCTAATTCTGGAATTTCCTCTTTATTGGGGACATCAATTGGCTTTTCAAATAAAGGAGGATCGTTTGAAGACAAATCCTCTTTGTTGAAAACTAATGCTTCCTGCTGGCTCAGTATTGCTTCGCGCTGCTGATTTAATAGCTGACCTCCTTTAAACGAAAATGTAAACATTGTGTCACCAAATTGCATTAACTCATCTACATTACAGGCTTAGGAAATAATAATTAATTTCATTACGTTCTTTCATCAAGCGTTGTTTAGCAAGAGCTCGTCGCTCTTCTAATGTGCGGGCCTTTGATGCATCATATCCCAGATGGTATACTATTTCTTTAGGAGTAAAAAACTTGTACCACGACAAAAATGCAATAATAGTCAAGAAAAACAGATTTGTGGTGATTCCAATAACAGCAGAGAAAACTGGCCAATGAAACATAAAATAACGAAGTCCGGTGAAGTGAGCATGTATCTTCAAGTAAGTCTGGTACAAGTGGACGTGCTGACTTTGAATTCTTACGTACGCTTCTGTGACGGGTCGATTCTACATACACAAATTTATCATAATTTATACACGATTTTTATTTTTTAATACGCTTTCGTTTTTATTGTAAATATTTACGTCCGTTCACACTTTCACACATTACTTACTCGATCTTCTTCAAAATTGGAAAACAATTCAACCGGAACAATCTGCTTCTCTTCGGCGGAACCAGATAAGAGAAATGGGGCCAACGCAAATGTTGAAATGGAGTGATGTAAAAATGATTTGTATGGAAGTATAGCAGATCGACAGGCTGTCTGAATGATGACATCATCCTTATCTTTCAGATCAGCACAAACCATAAACATACCCAATTCTTGGTTTGCTGGTGACTCTGGCATTTCTAAAACCAAAACTATTTTGTAGGGCTGTCCCACCATTAGAAGATGTTGTTTTCTGGTTAATGTCACATTAGCGGATGGGTAACTACACAAGCCTTTCTCTCTTCCACATGATCTGCAAACGAGAAATTATTAAATTACATAAACGGAAATTCTATATTTTCGGTTAATATTTTAGTTAATCAGTAGGATATTCATTATTACGTAAATTGCAGATGTACGGGCCGAGAATGCGAAATAGCTGGCATGTAGGAATAATAAAAAGTTGCATATAAAAAAATTGACATCCATAATATGGCAGTAACTGTCATAAGAACCAATATGGCCTTATATAAAGTTTCTTGTGCTGTGAGGACAAGAGCTGTAGTTTTATCACGGTATGATGGCAAGCCCAACAGTCGCCCAATTAGATATCCCGGCATTTTGATTTCTAAATGTCAAAATTCGAACTGCAAAACAATTTTTCCAACCACTGCAACTTCCAAAACAATACAATCTTATATTGTAATCAAGAGAAATTATCAGTGGGTAAAAATTAATCTTCAATGAATTCAGCCACATACCTTCAATTTCCTCTGTAACTGTATAGTTGTGAGTCCAAACCCAGTGGGTTGATTATACGCTAGATTGGAAAAGATGGCAATCAATTAAGCACATAAGCGTTCCTGTCAGTCAAAAGTTGAGTGGTAACCGTAGATCCTGTTATGTATTGCAGACGGCACACATAGAGATCAGTTGACGCATAGCCTTCACCTTCAACCCTGGACTTGTTATGTTTCAGTATAAGCTGCTCGGCTACTATATACTATACGATGACGATTACCGTGCCATATAATAACATTTGAATCAATACGAACGGCCCAATAGACAATCTGTAATTAAATAATAGAATTCATTAACATGGGGTCATAACAAGTAATATTCATTACCTTCGTGTTCTTGCAAATCTATATCTCTGTCAGACAAACATGATATACTTTCACCTTTTAATTTTCTTATTTTCTACACATATTCCCTTTTCATTGACAAAGTTACTGCCAAAAGGATATGCATTAGTGTACCTATCATTATATGCATATGTATCTTCAATTCTTCAACCTTCTATAGACGTGAAATGTAACCACCAAATAGGAAATATGAAAACTTATGTAGACTTTTATTTCAAGTTAGTAANAATGTAACCACCAAATAGGAAATATGAAAACTTATGTAGACTTTTATTTCAAGTTAGTAAGTGTGAATATTAAAACTTAAATGCCATAATTGAGATAAGATGAAGGACTTCGTCAGTAATCAACAGCGATCCAATAATAATTATCATTTCATTTGTAACCACCCTAAATAAAAAAAAGTCAATAAAACCATGCAAAACATAAAAATACTTTCTACCCTTGCGTGTCACCCTATATATAATGTACATCTGACATCTCTTAAAAGTTAAATTTCCTGAAGAATTCTATTCGTACTTTTGTACCCAAAGAACCCACAGTATGAATACAAAATTTTATTGGTATCCTACTTTCTCCTGCTAGCCAACATAAAATACGTAAGCCTTCTCCTTTACTGTACTTGCTTTTAAAGTTATTGTGCACGTAATTACTTTCAGGTTTTTTGTTGGACAATTTTTTGACTGGTTTTTCATTGTTGGAAATATATTACTAGAATGAATGAATAATATAAAGAACTTAAAACACAGGTTAGGTATAAAGAAAGGCATTATATTCCTTTCGCTTTCTCCGTGTAATTGAGATTCGTCGCAACTTATAGCCAAAATGAAACTAAAGTGAAAGTAATGGAGAAAAGAACGGAAAGCATTTTCAAGGGATTATTATTATTAGGCCTAAAAAGGAATTATATTTACAGGGAAAAACTATGAATCATTGACATTACTTTTTTAATAAACGTAAGTCTACATGTTTTTCAGAAATGACTACAGTCTTCGATCAGAATTGTGACCCACTACTCAGTGAAAGTGCCATTGTATGCCACGAGAAAGTTAACTTTCTTATGACAAACGTTTTTAAAAATCATGGTTGTAATTTAACATTTCGTTTAAGTTACATACGTATATATCTGGATTTAACACATGCGCTGGGAAAATATTATTTATGTTGCTGGTGCTGGACTAGGACTAAACGGTGAAACGGGTTGGTATTTTGGTATATATCTAAAACTGAATGGAAATGTACTTTATTTCAGTTTTAAAATTAAATTGGTTTCGTACTATTTCTATTTGGCAGGTTAACACTCCATAAATTTCAAATAATTTTGGTGAAATAATCATAAAAATGGTATTGCGGAAAATAGAAACTATATAGTGACCAAAACCTTAAAAAATAAGGCTACGCTTACGCTACATAAAGGGTATTAATACAATCCTTTATTCCGTTTATTTGGAAAAGCAAAAATAAAAAAGTACCTTTAAACGAAGTGAAACTTGGTTTTAATGTCCATTAATGATAACAATACGTCTAAATTCTAAATTGAAGATTGGTAAAAAGCTCCAGACACCAGACGACGAAGATACAACAACGTAGGTGGTAGGGCAAAAGTCACAAAATCACGGGTCGTCAAAATATCTAAGAATTATTACGTAATTTATAATTTCAAAATCTCCTGTACTATGCAGAGATCGTAAAAGGCGAGAGTATTGAGAAGTGTCCTCTCTTTTCTCTTTTCTGACCGGTGGGAGTTTTCAATTCA
>JABASH010000058.1:0-67756 GCA_019776445.1 Tomocerus maximus
GCTGCCAAGACGGAGTGGGAAAACACATGCAAATGCAACCACTACAGTTGGACCTTAACCTCTACTTTTAGTGATAATTTTTCAGATACATCATTCCCTCATTTGGTTGGCTATAAATGAATATAATCGTCATTTAGTTTTCCCTTTCCATAGAAATTGTTACAATTGTTAAAGTTAACTTTAATATTTTTAAACGATTTTTTTTGAAAATGAAGCGGTGGAAGTCTTGAGAAAGGAAATTATTTTACGTTAGGTGCTTTCGGCATGCAGGGACAAGAAAGTCATCTTTGGACCCTTATGCACACGTACACATACAAGTTTAAGTGTGTTGTTGCCATACAAGGTACCCTGTAAAGTCTTCTTATAAACTTCTCTATGATTAGTATATATTGCATTCGTATATTCGTATACCACAACGGTCTGGTAGGGTTTAAATACCCGATTCAAATAAACACAATAAAACGAGAAGTGAGACTCACATAAAGATCCCCAAGTAAAATTTACCATCATAATTTATTTTACACAAGTATTTACGAACATTTACACAGCTGCATTACTGTCACTTACCTACTTATTGATTTAATTTTTAACGAAAAAGGGTTTAGATGCTGTATACATTAATACATAAATAGCAGTGTTTAATCTTTTAGAAGTAAAACTGGAAACGTTATCTCTATCTAGGGATGTGGTTACCTACAGATAATTTCTCGAACTGTTAATTATACAAGAAAAAAATGAAATTAATATACAATAAGATGTAAATATTGTGTCCAGTTTTACTATACCATCGTAAGTTTAAACTTGTCATTAACAGTTTTGTTGAATTACATGCAATATATGTGAGTATCTTTTTTAATATTCACCGACAAGATACGATTTTTTGATGTTGAATGGATATGTTATTTATCACAGATATACATAGGTATAGAGAAATAAAAATACATCTTGTCATAAAATATTATGCCACTTCGTCACGGTCCAATCAGAATTCTATTAATCAATGACCAGTTTCCTTAATACAAAAGTACGCATTGTATGGTATATCAAAGTGAGAAGATAATAAACTGTAGTACTGTACTGTAATAGTATTTATAATCATTATTTAATTGGGGCGCATTTATAAGAATGGTTTTACTGAGACTTCATTGATGTGAGTTTTCGCACGCGTGTCCGTGTTTCTTGCCTTGAATTGGTATACTCAAACCACATGATGTTGGGAATTAAAGTTGTGTCTCTTATCAAGAAAAACTCGCAAATAGGCCTAAGAAAATAAGCAAACGTATTTTTATTTTATATATTCACCAAGAATAGTTAACTTCGAATGGAAAAGTACTTTACTTTTCATCAAATGATATAAAATGAATGTCAGTTCCGTAAAATAATTCGTTTATTTTTAGTATTAACTTAAAGGCTTACCAAGTGGCTATATCATGAAATCGAGGTGTAAATATAAATTCTGTAATAGTGAACCACACGGTAGCAAATAGAGCTCCAGTCCCAGCTCCCCAGAAAATTTGCGCCCAGGTGTGGTACATAAGGTAAATTCTACAATAGGTAATTATTATTAAAGTTCCTTGCATACAAAGGTATCAATGTCTAAAAAATGATGTGATCCTTAAAATCTCAATTCAATAGAACAAATATTTACCGACTGTAAGCCACACAAGCAGCAACAGTTACTACTGTTAAAATTATTCCCACTTTGTGTAGATGGTGACTAATTCCTTTTCCAGGGTACTGATGCAATCTGAAATTTGAAAGGATTCAGTTATAAATATATCAGTTAGTAAATTATAAAATAATGAGTTAACAATGAGCATGATCACAATCCAAAAGGCAATTGACATAATACTTTAACTTTCGCAACTTCATATAAAACTTTCACCGGCACTTTCACCAGAATTTAAGCCAACTCGAACGAAATGGTGAAAGTAGGGAAACACAGTTGTACTGAAAGAGAAAGTGATGTGTTTACTGCCTTTTGGATCGTATTGTATATATTTAATTGCTCTATCTAAAAAAACTTTCTCTATAAACCTGATCAAGATTAAAGGAACAACCTAACCTCGTAAATAAAGATATTCTCTGACTAAATATTAAGTATTGTCTTGACCAACATCGAAATGAAAAGCTTTGTAGGAAAAATATATAATTGGAATATTTATAGGAGATAAAATTTTAGTACATTTAGCCCGTTTAGTAGTACATAGTATGTATAGCAATTAAAAATATTGATCTTACCTGAACAATGTAAAATATACCGAGTAAACAGCAAAAAACCACATGAGTTGAGAATGAGATGATGGCATACCAAATTCCGTGTACTGGACATTTCTGTGCATTGGTCGACTTTCTCTAATAGTGTACTTCAATATCATATTCAATACTTCATTCAAAAGGAGACCAATGAAGAAAGTTATCTATAATAAAAAAGTAAGTTGTGTTAAGATTGTTTGTAATAAGTAACGATTATCAAGAATCTCAGCAATACAGTTAAAAAATTTGATACATGTATTTAATATAGATATTCAAATCAAAATCAATCGCAAAAAATAAAATTTTAGGGAATACTAGGTTATTTAGGAATTTTTTGATGCAGTTACCGTGTGCAGATCCCGACGAAAAAGTATAAGAGTTATAAATCCGCAAATGATGGCCATAGGCATTAAACTGAAGATAGCCAAAATCTTGCCAATTAAATCTCCTACAAACAATAGTTTTATTACTTTGCTAATAACTATAGCTTTGAAGTTTGAAGATATCTTTATCAAACTATTTACTACTTATACATAAAGGTTATAGCTAACTTACATACAATGAAAAGTCTCATGAAAACTAATCATTTATACACGAATGAAATGCCTTTCTTTTAATCTTAACATAATATAAGTAAATAAATGAATAGTTCCGGATAATCTATGGAACCTTTCGTTTCGGGGTATATCAACCTGATATCAACCTTTATGTATAAATTGAATGTATTAAGGATGACGAATTTTTACACAATTACCACGAGGAAATTCGACATGGGTTAGGGCAAAAGGCACCCAATCGATTTCAGTGGGATCCACTACTCCGTCCATCATTTATAAAAATGTAATAAGCGGCAGTTACTGAAACGCTGAAAATATTATAAGGTCAAACTAAACAGCTTCAGAACCGAAGATTTCTTAAGCAGAGATAGTGACTAGTGACGATACTTCGCCCGCTCAGTTTGTTGTGATACTGGTTGTTGCCCTAATAAACCATAACTAGAATTAAATTGATTGATAATTTTCGTTAAAAGGTAAAAATTGCAACAAAAACTCCACCAGTCCATACCAATAATTGTTAGCTGTTGTAACACTAAATCTCTCCTTTCATTTTTAGACTTCTTTACATTTTTCAGATTTTCGCATATTCTGTGGGAATAAACTTTTACGTAACGTCAAATGTATATCTGCTGGTGCTGCTGTCGCTGACTGGTATCTTCTTAGTTTGTTAATACTTCACCGATGATTGCTGTAAAAAAGCGTCAATAATAAATCTAAATTATTATGTTCCTTTAAGGGAAGTATCAATCAAGTTTGACATTCTGTTTTAAAGTCTCAAATACATAAAAAGTACAGGTTGAATGAACAACAGCTGACTTAACAGCCAAATGATATGGAGATCAAAATGGGTGTAAAGTGTGGTCGCATTAGTCGCATATGTTATAATCATAATATGTCGTGTATAGATATACGTGGCACTACCTAACAAATTAAAAATATCAAAACGAAACAAATTATTTCAAATGAAACTTACAATACCTGGTTCCACATTTAACTTTTCCTAAATCCTTCCAGTATTATGCTTGCTTGCTGAGAATACCAGATCTAGCTACTTAAATTGTCAACAGATCTAGCTACTTAAATGTCAACAGATAGAGCTTATTAACAAAAGAGAAATAACAGAAATAATTAAGACTGATTAAAATGTAAAACTGAATAAACACTACAATAAATATCAAACTCAAACTTCCAACATCCAATTCCTAATTCGAACAACTCCAACTTCCACGTTTATTAATACAATGCCTACTGCATAAGCAAAAATACACGACTGGATATCGCTTCATTTGTCTTCATCTGCATCCATTCGGTTACTGACTGACTGACTGTATGTACTTATGTACTGTATACTCTGTTCTGTGCTGTTGTGTACTATGGTTAGGCTGCTACAATTATTGCTGCTTTGTTCTTTCTTGCATTTATGTAAGTATGCGAGAGTTAAATTGTAAATAAATACTCCCGTGCTACATTATGTAATGTACTACATCCACACTTGTACTTTTTTATAAGGGCCGACTAGGAAGGCACTCCTCAATAATGGTTAAGCAAAGAAGCCTCTCACGCCAAAAGGTCCTCGGAAGTCCTTCATTCTTAGTTAGCCGACATTCTTGCGACTAAAAACAATAAAACTGCTTTCAATGAATTTGGGGCTTTCGGGGACCTGGATTTCGAAAATAATGTCAGTTTTTCTCTAAAATTGAAATTGGGGCAGGGTTCCGTTACTTCACCCCCAATTTTAATTTTAGAAAAAAACTGGTATTATTTTCGAAATCCTCGTCTATGAAAACCCCTAATGCATAGAAAGCAGTTTTATTGTTTTTAGTCGCACGAATGTCGGCTAACTAAGATTGAAGGACTTCCGAGGACCTTTTGGCGTGAGAGGCTTCTTTGCTTAACCATTGAGGAGTGCCTTCCTGGTCGGCCCTTTGTACATTAAGGAGATAAAATCTATAAATGTGCCCATGTAATTTTTCTGTGTGCTTGTGCAACCTCCGAACTGAACGTAACTCTACTCGACTTCCCATAGAGTAAATGAAACTTAGAGCAATTCTCGTTTTCCTAAGTCCATTTATTTCTGCAGTCATTTTTACTTATTATTTGATTTACGCACAAGGCACCAATCGACATAGGGTCTGCATACGGCTCTATATTTTATTGACTCATTTTACCACTTAATCACACACTTTTCTGCACTTCGAATTGCTGCATTTGATCACACTTTACATACCCTCATCTACGACTTCTCAATCCTGACTTAGCCCTTTTCCATGTTTTTTTTGCTCTAAGTTTCATTTACTCTAATGGGAAGTCGAGTAGAGTTACGTTCAGTTCGGAGGTTGCACAAACACACAGAAAAATTACATGGACACATATAATTATAGATTTTACAAGACAAGAGAAGGAACAATGTTTCTTATCAGTCTAGCAATGACAAAGAAAAAGATACTGAATATAATATAAATATTCCCATGCTACATTATGTAATGTAAATGTACTATCCACACTTGTACATTATATACAAGGAGAACAGATTTATCATTTCTTAGTTCGTTTTGTAATTTTTTTTAGTTCCTTTAGGTAATTTTGAATTCTCTTTAATGCAACCTTATGTCTGTCTGTCATATAAATATAATGCTTGTTTAGACTGTTGCACAATTGTCTGACACTTTTTCATAACATGCTCGACTAACTTATCCGCAATGAGCTCACAGCAATGTCAGTAATATCCCCATACGATACCTCAGAAGATTTCTGTTATACATGATTATATTTCTGACTCTTATATAGCATAACCCACAGATATTTTCTTGAAAAAATATTTCTTAACACTGTAACTGTGTACAAGAGAAGAGACAGGAAGTTTGGAAATGGATAGTACTTAGATTGCAATGTGATATACAATTAACACCTCGGATTTTACTTTTAAAATTGAAGCCTAATAGTCTGTTTTTGATTTGTGATACTTGTATAGGAATTGACATGAATTGATAATGAAGTATCCAAAAATTAACTTACCTTCAGGAAGCTTGTCTTGGCATAAATATTTACGTTCAGATATGGTATACATACAAAATGCTAAACACAAACAAGATTAAAGTCTCTCTCCTCCGCCTTCGTCTCTAAAGTCGAGTGAGATGCATACGCTCACTCTCATTTTCTCTTGCTGCTGACCACTTGATTACCAGCTTATCTGTGTCATTTTATGTTAGCATTATCAGTGCAGTGGTTTTCATATTCTCATAGCATAGCCATAGCACTGTACCTTCAAGGTACTGTAGACATGCTTATTATGCTTAGACATATTATGTTTCATTGGGGAAATAGGAACACTACTCAGTAGTGGACATACAACAACAAAAATATCACACAATTACTCATTTTATACTTTGGCATCATTATACAGAAAAATATCTACAGTGAAGTAAATTTTTTAAAACATAACACAGCAGATTTGCTGTACAACCTTATACGACACACTCTTTGAATATAGTTAATAAATGAGTGTATATACGTCCACATACATATTGCATAAGTTCACTTTTATGATTTGCTGTATTTGAATAAGTACATTTCAAAGAGTTTCGTAGTATTCTCTAAGCAAAAAATAAGTATATAAGTAGATTTACATTTTTATATATATTGTAGGAACATATTTAGGATAAAATTCCGACTCACGTAACACGATTCTCATTATATGCTGACCGTCAGGCTATAATCCAAGCAAAACAAAACTCTATTTTATACCCAGACTACTTATTCAAAATGATGATTCATCATGGGTATATTATGTAGTTTATAATTCGATACATGTATTCCTAAATTCACTTGCTTAATAAATGTCCAGGAAGAAAACACATTGTTTTTAAGACAGTATTAATAAGTTTGTATGTTGTGCACAAAATTCTATCTCAAGAAGTCAGGATTATAGGAAGACGTTTTTATGAGATGTAATATATAGCTTCAGCTCATATTTTAATATAATTTAATTTTGCATTAACCTGATTTACATTAAATGAACCAAATTCATTGAAAGTTAACTCTATTTATTAGTGTTAATTGTGTACGTCCTCTTATATATGTAGTAGTGCATTATACTAGCTGTCTATGTCTGATCTTTATATATAGGTCTCTTTAAATCTATAGGCATAGAATATACAACTTAAACCATATAGTGAGTGCAACAGAATTCATATTACATTTTAATAAGGAATGATAAGCGTAGTGCGAATTTTGCATTCAACAAGGCAAAGGAAATAAACTTTCATAACTCGACTTTGGTACATGCGATGAAATAATATCAAGTATGGTATACAAAGAAAAAATAAAGATTTAAGCTCTCTATATGTCTCTACTGGTAATGATGATGAGCATTTATATAATGTAGTGTTCAGCTAAGATAAAGTACATGATATTGCGTGCAAAGTTTTTGAACTGTACAAACAGAAACTGCAGCAGAGAGTGGGCGATCTAATGTAGGCATGTAAAGCGGCAATTGTACACTAAGGACTACAGAGAGACATGACATGTCTACAGTAACAGGAGTGGAATATGGGTTACTACGTACGCTATTCTCTACTTTACAGATTGTTTGCTCTGTCAGATCCACAGAACTCACATTCATGCCATAATACAGGTAAGGACAGTCACAACGATGGTATATTGTTCTGCTTACATTCACTGTGCAGAAAAGACATTCACTCAGACAAAACAAAACTTTGATGGGTGCAATACAATAGTGCACGAGCAAACGCAAGTCAAGTCATATACTATATGAACGAAACAGAGAACCTGTTTTTCTCAAATCATTTCCTTTATGCCAAATTGCAATGTTGATTGCCTAAAATTTGGATTTCGCAACATGCATTTCTCAGCATAATTCAGGTATAGGTTAAGTAGGACAATTACACTGCATAATTTAGTTGGGGAGGTTTTCTGGCTGGGTGAACCAAAAGCATGCAATGCAAAATTCAATAGTATACTCAATGTACTCTATATATGCTCAGTATAGCAAATGATTGCGTTATTGGTAGGTACTGCTTTAATACTTATCTTTTAATTCAGCATCATGTATAGTAAGCAAAATATTATGAATGTCTGGATTAACTCTCAGTTGTAATTTGACTTCGTAAAACTTGATAAATAATATGTATTCGTGGAAGATAACATATAGATACTATTTACCTTCAAAGAAAGACATTCTATGTTATACCATTGTAACAGGAAGATAGGTTGCATCAAAAACTTCTGTGTTTCTACACATACCATGCAAGGTACAAAACAAGTAGGTACTTTTACAATGAATCCATATGTATATAAGGATACCAGTGTGCATGAGGCATATAAATACCTTTCCATTGGTATTTCTTGACTTTTAAGGATCTTTAAAAATGCAAAATTCCAATGATATTATATTTGCTGCAACTAATGAAGCTATTATTTTCTAATTGTAGTATGTATGAAAGAAGAGTTAGCTTAGAGTTTTAGCTGAAGTTTTCAGAGTTGAACTATTTTAAGATGACCGAGACAGAAATGACATGATTACATTCAACACATGCATAGATGTATTATGATAATCAACAGTTTTTTATTTTGTGGTAATTCGGTTCTACTAGTGTGTACAAAGATTTCACATACAAGTTGAGGTCTGCTGAAGATTTCTTTGCTCATGCAAAGACTTTTTACCAAACGATAGTAATTGAACAGTTTCACATGTACAAATGTTAGTGTATAAGCTGAATGTGTTCGAAATATCTGATTGATTTCGTGAGACACATAAATAATATTTTATATAGTATATAACGCTATGCCGCTATACTTAATACAATAATTTCCGAACAACCAATTACAATTGATCACTAACAATTAGCGAAACTGAATTTATAGTAGTAAACATAATGACTTTGTTGCACAATTGCATAAAAAATGATACTCAAAAAGTAAATACCGAAAGATACAAAGATGGATTAAATAAAGACAACAAAGTTTGTAGGAGGTCGAACTTTAGGACACTTTAGTTTAGACACCCATTTGTAGTATTTATGTATATTCGTCTCATTCTCTCCTAACTATAATATCCATCATAACGACGCACATCTAAATACTATACTTGTTTCCATTTCGCTCCGGTAGCCGACTGAAGACTGGCCATATCCACTGATTTAAATTCACTTCCCTATATAACAGGTAGACATAAACTTTGTACATTATCTAGCCATCCGGTGTTGGTAACAAGTAATATTTTAACTATAAATTTAGGCCAACAGAAAATTAATACAAATATTATATCATGTAACGAATTCTTAGCGGCATGATGTTCTTTGTGCGAATAATTTCATACATTAAATTCAGTTTTAACACGATTTTCGTCATACCAGGAATACTTAACAACTTGAGAAGCATACAGCTGAATACAGATTTGGTAATTAATGCACTGTAACATAATTTAATAGTCATTTTAGAGAAAATCATAGGAAAAACATCATTTGGATTGGTCTTTGACTTTGTAATTTGGTCTACCACTCATTCAGTGTAAAAATGAATATCTTTTGATGCTAGTGTTATGACTTTAATAATAATTTTCTTTGGAGACTGATTTCATTAGGAAGTTGTCGTACGCTCTTTTCCTGTTCAGAAACGACAATAAATGGAGGAAGAAGAGGATAAAATATTTGATAATAGTATCTGATAAATATATTAAATAGATGTGGACGAGAACGACCTTTGAATGATACTGTATATGTACCTGTACTAAGTATAGATATTTGGATTTGAATACATTTAGCATATTATACCAATAATTAATGAACTGGGAACGTATGAAATACTACAACAATAATGTGAATCATGGTTTTTGTTGCTAATTGAATTGAAGACAAATAATCAATTATATATCACAGTAAATTTTCACTTAATTAAAAGTAGAGGAACCGAGTCCTTTTCTGAAGAAAGTACATTTTAATTATAAATCATTTCCCTAAGGCCTCTATTGCATATTTGCACAAAGGTAGTGCACGTAGTATAGTATTATGTAATGCACCTCTGTAAGGTTACTTAAACTGTAGTATGTAATGAAATTGTATACTGTACATATACATGCAGTGATAGATTAACAGAAATTGTATCTTATATGTTGACAATGTTATGAGTAAATAGAAATATTGCAATATGAATGAAAATACAGACAAAGTCAATAATCAAGGCCTTAGATTGCCCCATTTTTTGTATATAAAAGGTACATGCAATCAGGCTCTAGCTGTCAACTGGGCGGAGTTATGGCTTGATGACGTAGGCCGGTGGACCATTCGCGCCATACGAAGATTGGAAGGAAGCGACTGTCCACCGGCTGACGTAGGCAAATATTCAGCCCTGCAGGATTGCTTGTACTTGTTATATACAGAAATCTACGGCTTTGGTCAATAATATGGTTTCGCCAAGATATACAAAAGAAAGACAACAGTATAGGAAGAAAGTTACAAATCATCATAAAGCAAATGGGTAGAGTTGGAAGTAGGAAATAATCTTCAGAAAGTAATATTGAATGGTAGTATTTCTGTATACGAGTATATAGATTACTATAGATCTCGTCAATTTATTAACGACAAGGTGTAAATACCATTGTGGCATACATATAATGTAAATTGTAGTCAGTTTATAGTTTACAACAATACTTTATGTAGTACCAGTGCTGCAGGGAAATAATAAAACCTATTTCATATTCATAACCGAATCCTTAACACAGAGTAAAAAACTATTTGTTGCTGCTGCCAAGAAATTGCTTATCAATTAGCATTATTAACAAAATGTAATGTAACTCATACGAAAAATAAATACCTAGTTCAATAATGGGCATTCATTTAATAATTCGACTTACACACTTAAGTTAACCACTAAAGCCATCGAGTATCGGGTTAGTTTATTCTGTACAATACAAAGTAGAAACTAATTTAATTGTGCAGGTTAAACGAACGTAAATTATAACGGAGGAAGTTATGGTTTGTATGGATATGAATCAAAGATGCTTTGCTAATTAACTACGAGCATCCTCTCCTCAACTGTATGTAACAATCATTGGGTTGCTGTTTGTATTGTTGTATTGTAGGCTGTCGGCTTAGTATTAGTTTAAGTAATAATAATATAATTACTCTATTGTTAATATTTATATTTACTTTTCTATTCAATAATATGTATCACCATTTCTAAGTACTCAAATTGAATTCTACATTCCAAATACATCTACTGATAATCTAACCTACACTCTAAACATTGTCTTTCATCTATTTTCTATTGTACTACACAAATACGACATCCACAACATGCGACAACATGAAATATTTATCTCTATGAACGGGCCTATTCGTGGCATCTCTTGAATATCTGGCCTTGTTAAGTGATGCCTATATACTTTTATAGTTAGTTAATGAATACTAATTGTAAGTTAAGCACTAATGGCGAAATGGTGACTTACTACTTGTAATTAGCGTTGTTCAGAATGGCATTATTACGGTGTACAATACGATTCAAGCAAAAATAACGTAATAATATCAATGTTATCAATACATTACACTTTACATATAGACTACACGACATATTATTTCTCCCTAAATACTTTATTACGTGTAAAACACCAAATTAACGTTAAAATTTCAGTATTATTTAGTATATTGTTGTAAAGTAGGCATCGGTACATAGTATACGCATTATACATACATACATACTGATTTTGGCATTGCTTATACATATCATACTATAGATAATTCATTCTTAGTACCTTATAACTGCTATAACTCTACCTTGAATGTAAGTTATAACAAGTTTAAGTCAATTATAATACACGACATGGTTGAATAAAACTCTGACCTAAACCAACAATGTGCTTATTAATATAGTACATAATATTATAAGGTATCTATGTAATGTATTATCATAATCTATATTTTTACTGCATAGGTTGGTTATAGTAAGTAAATCATTTATTATAATATTCCACCACGATACGATTCTACTAAAAGCTAACCTATGGACACACTAATCTTACTGAATATTATATCGTGAGAAATTGTCACGTCATTATTATGAGGTACACTTAAGGTAGGTATCATAATGTTAACATTTTTCTTGAGATTGGATTTATTCCACAAAACAGAAGTGTTACTGGTACTATAATATTATGCATGTACTTGTTATAATTAGTTAGTAAAGTACAGTATTTAACTCTAGGGATTCTACTCTAATACATCTTGTGTGTTTATATGTAAATTGCTATATATAATGCGTACATAACACGATACATTATATCTACTATTTTCCCTTATTGCTCCTAAATAGTTGTTAGTACATACATAATATAATATTTAGCTACATAGCATTGCTTTGTTACTCTTAACGAGAGCATGGACATTGAAATACTTCATTAGACCTATGACAATCCGTCTTTCAAAAGTTAATTACATAGTGGCAGACTAAGGTTATTTGGAACGAGGAATTTGGAAGATTCCTTCAAATCCATTACGCACCTTGCTCCCCCTGCATTTTATATGACGGCAAATCTTCCAATTCAAAGATAATCATCTCCCATCTATTTCCACATTATCCATATACTCGTCTTGGATTCCATCGTCGTAATGTAAGCTTAACTTGGCAGGGCATCATGGTATGGCATAAGTTAATACCTGGCTAATTGTATTGTAATGTACGTATTTGTAAATTTGTAAAGCTTTACAACAAAGTAGTCTATTACATACGTAGTAGTAATAGCACTTATGAAATTATACGTCTATAATAACATTTACTTAGAGTTAAGTGTCTTTACATGTCTTCCTAGTTCATCGTAACTCTACACAAGATATACATAACAAAAGAATGACATTTATAGCACAAAACCGACCGTGTACCTAATACACACGTTGACATCATAGATTACATCTTTGCGACAGTGACAACATTAATTTACATAAGAGGAATAGTATAGCACACACATTTCTATATATGTAGTATGTATAGGCTACAGATTACAATGATTGCACCATTTCTCTGTCTTCTCTAACGTAACTCGAACTCGAGTGTATCTTTTACAATATTAATCTGACTCTTCTATCTCAATTGTACAATTACATTTATATTGTAGGATATTTAGTAGACGATAAACTTAATTACATCAATAATGTAGTGATTTGGTACACATTATATAACATGATAGATTATACGGTTTCATAAAGAGACTCTGTACCCTTAAAATGCATAGGTATCGTTTTTGTATTAAACTGTTTGTCTCGCGTAGGTAAATAGTACGCTTAATGACTTAAATATGTTCCCCTATATGTGACTGACAATTTCTTGTAACTGTCTCATGTTCACTATGAGTGGTTTCTAAAAGTCATGTCAACAACGGTTTATTAACAAGGTACTGGCATATTGAGGCTTCACTTTGGAATCATTTTCCTAGACAAAAAGGTCCACGAGAGGCACCATTCATTAATTAAGAGATCTCAGTCGATATATTTATCTATCTTGAAAATCTCCATCAATCAATAACCATCCAGTTTAATGAACCTTGGATTCAGTGGAAAAAAACTGCCAAATTACTTGTAATGTAGGTAATTGTAACATTTACGAAGAGAACAGTGACAAGATTACAATCTACTGAAAGCCACAAATATCTAAACTAAACTTCATTCAATGTCCTGGTCAAGGTTAGATTACAAAAGTATTGAATGAAAGACATTTGTCTCGTCTACGTTATACATTAGTAATCTACCCT
The DNA here is from genome assembly GCA_019776445.1 of Tomocerus maximus. NCBI lineage: Eukaryota > Metazoa > Arthropoda > Collembola > Entomobryomorpha > Tomoceridae > Tomocerus > Tomocerus maximus. Next base: position 13,570 of record JABASH010000058.1, read on the forward strand.
TACCTAATGTCATTTCAATTGTCGCTTACACAAATACATTAATACATAATTAATATAGCTATGAAGAAATTGCACATTTGTTCCTTCAAGCAGACACCGTCTCCACCATACTTTTTTTAATGATTTCTCCAAAATTCTCCGTGAGAGAGTCGTCGTCACAGCCCCCAACATTTTCTCCAGTCATTTCCTTGCCATTTAATTCTTCCTCGTCTCGATTAATTTGTTGAAGAGCTTGAAATGCAGTTTTGCAAACACCTTTGGCGGCACCATGGAGGAGATCGGAAAACGGTTCTAATTTCGTATAGGAAGTCACTGTACTGAGGTCAGTGTATGCGGGTACGTTCACATTCCCGGCATCTATGGATATGTGGTTTCCATTTTCATGTAGGGATACATTGGGGATTTCTACTGGAGGCTGGTGAGGAATCTCTTGCGACAGAGGAGGTCCAGTATCCGGCTGAATAGAATTCGGGGTGTTGGCGTAGGAGCAACCATTAGTCATTCCGATGGCAGCGTAGCCATTAGTATATTCCGGTTTAGTGTACACAGACTGAGGAACATTGACGTTGTACTGGTGGCCATGTTGATGGTCATGAGAATGATTAGGCTCAGACGGGTAGGCGTGATTCGGAGTGGGACTTGGATGATTGTACACAGACTGATGTGGGTGATGGTAAGACTGTTGACTGACTTGCGGGTGACTGTGAGTGTGACTATGGGTCATCATGTTCTGATGATGATAAGGCGGCTGGGCATGTTGTTGGTGTTGATGGTGCATCGCGGGAGTCGAGGAGGCGTGACTATGATTGTAGTAGGCGGCATCGGCGTAGGGGTTGTGATTCTGATGAGTGCCCACTGTCAACACGGGCTCTATTCCTACAGACACGGTCCGATTCACCGTAGCGACACTAGCAGCTCCATTTTGTACTTGAAAGTTCATCTCCAGTGGGTTATGTAGATTGCCTACTGAGACAGACGTTGGGGGGACAGGCGGGAAACGGTTGTCCCCGCTCTCGTTGGAGAAGTCGTCACTGGTCTCCGAGTAGGAGTCGTCTCTGAAGGTTGTGTACAGGTCTAGGGAGTCTTCTCGGACAGGAAGCTCCTCTCCGGGATGGAAAACCACTTGTGAGCCTGGAATATTGGGGTTCAAAGGGGCAGCAGCGAGGTCTGGGCGAGGTTCATAGTGAACATTTGTATAGTTGCCTACGTTGACACAGGACTCGACTTCCATGCTGACACTAAACGGGACATCTCTTAAAAGGTTTGCATTATATTTATACTGACCATTGGCATTAACTGGGAGAGGAGGATCTTGTTTAAAATATGGCCTAGCTTGTTGTTGCATTTGGTGGGTCTGAGGGGTGGTCCAATGCTGCTGCGGCTGTTGCAGTGAGCAATGCGGCTTCATTTGATGCTGAACAAGCGTTTGCGAGTTGTAGTGAGCCGATAGACTACTCATAGTGTTGAGAGCACCTAAATTATTCATCGTAGGCTGCTGAGGTGAACTGTGGAACTGATTGTGAGCGGTCGATGGCAGCATGAGCGTACCGTTCAAATGAGCATTACCATTCGCCTAAACAAACGGAATAAATCCTTATGAGTCAACTGATTTTTAGAAATGTAATATATGTATCAGAAATAGGTATTTATAGCTACGGCTATGACCAGTTGGTCGCTAAATTCTACTTTATACTTATACTATTCAAATGGGTTACATGCAATGACAAAATCAATAAATTAATCCTCCCGGTGGTAACTACGTCTTATTAATATTTAAACTTTAATTCATATTTCGCATGATAGACAATCAAATAATATAACTCATTGTTTTAGTAAAGGCATAATGGTTAGTAGTATTGTATATATTTACAGCAATATCTATCATAATATACTATTTTTCCATAGACCGAGACAGGCATAACAAGATTTATACAAAGTTAATCATAATAGTAATAGTAGCAACACTATTATTATATTATGTAGTAGTGAAGGAATGTTACGCTATAACAAAATTTAACTCACTTGCTCGCTTTGCTTCTTTTCTAATTCAATACGCATCAGGGTATGTATAAAATGAGTGCGGACACGAATGGGATTAAATTCTATCCGACCATTTTGATTGGCACAACCATCACGAGAGCAACCACAAGGAAAGCTGAGTCGATCCACCTTCACCAAAGTTAAGAAAACTTATTAATTTTCAGTTCAGCCAGTGCATAATTGTGAAACTTAACAAATGAAGAATAGAAGAATAAATATTCAGTTACCAACCTGGCATTTAATCCCGGCCTGAGCACAAGAGCACGAGTCTGGATCACAGTATGATTTACAGGAGCACCCACAGAACTCCCTCGATGTACGGATGTCACGGCACTCGTCTTTCTCAAAGGAGTCAATCTTCTTCACTCCTGCCTCTCTCAACAAGATCCGTCGCTGTCGAGTAGGAACAGGTTGAAGGAAATAGTAATTGTCCAAATCCATATCGAGATCAGAGTCACTTTCTTCTTCATGGCTGTCGCTGTCGTCACTTGACTGGTTTGACGCCTGAGAGCTAAGCGGTGTCACCTCTTCTTCAGCCGCCAATGAATCCTCCGAGGGTTGTTGTACCAATTGCTGCTGTTGTTGTTGCTGTTGTTGTTGTTTCAAGCGGACTAGCATTTGCTTATGAAGACGACGTTGTTCAGCCGCATGTTCCGTTAATGAGAATTTCCGGGCAAATGTGTGCTGGGAGGCCATTCCCAATGTTGAACCACCCTAGAAAAAGTAATTTACAAAATTAAATTTTTTTTAAAAAACATTATTCCAGTTTCTTAATTTTTAGCTTCTCGATTCTCTATGGTTAAGTATTATGCGACCGACTGATACATACATGGATGATCTACTTTTAGGAGTTCTTTAGAAGTCTTTCAAGATTAATTCCCTCTTAGGAATCGGTACGCTTTACGTATAAAGAACTCCTACACGGGATCGCTCCTAAGAAGACTTACTCCTAAAGTCACTCCAAACTCATAACTCATACTAAAACCGAATGCCATCTCATACTAGTGAAGTTATTAGGCAGACTTTTTCATATAATAATATCATTTAAAGATTACATTACGGTAACAGTACATACTGTTTAGCAATTATAAAAATTAGCATTGGGAATGATCTACTTTTAGGAGTTCTTTAGGAGTTAAGTCTTTCAAGAATAATTCCCTCTTAGGAATCGGTACGCTTTACGTATAAATCTCAATAACCAAACTTTCTCAATTCGGAAAAGTAAGTGAAAGTAAACTAGAGATATCTATAATCAACATTAAAGATAGGTATAGGTTCGGTTAGTTAGGAGGAAGTAATAAAAGGATTACAATTTTACTAAGTATTTATGCTAAAATAAAAAATATTCTGAATCAACTGAATAGAATATTGTTAGATTTTGTGTCAGCATACGTAACAGAACAGAAATCAATTCATTAATAGGATACAATATACGACGGTACGTACGAGTAGTCAACTTATTCGTTTTCTACAATCCAGTACATATGCCAAATTAACTATTACCATGCAAGAATTCTAATGTCTGAATTTTTGTTCCTACGATTATTGGTCCTATGTAAAGTGTATCTATATAAAGATACTGCATACATATTCCATGGTTTGACATCATTGCTTGTGCTCCTATGAACTCAATTGGATTGTATTTGTACATTATAGGTTGACGATGGTGGTTAGAGTTTGGACGCACAGAGTGAAAACATGAAACTATGAAAATTATACAGACTGGCACTGATACGGTGATACCCAAACGAAGAGAACAGTTAAAAAGCTGGGAGGAAGTAGAAGTCGACTCGGACGAACTCGAGTTAATACAGAACACCGTATATTGATCAAATGAAATCGAGCCACTATGCAGCATGCTAGACGCTACCAACCTCTTGAATTTCTAGAGACCATGGTATACTGACTGAATGCTGTATAATATATTATTATGGTCGTAGTCGTAGCCGTGGCATATGGCTTCGCCTACTTCCACTCTATATAATAATATCTAACTCTCTTTCTCTGTCTAGTAGCTCTGTTCTTTGATAATACAATACTCTGGAAAATATTGGCTATAGGAAAGGAAGGAGAGAAGTTCTCTTTCCTCCAAACACACTTTATACTTATAGATACTCCATACACTTAACATTCTGTTCAACCGAACTCGAGCCTGCACTGCACTGCTCAGACTACTATACAGACAACAACCAAGCGTTGAGACTACTGAGAGTTCTATTCTGCTGTACACTAAGGAAAGAGACAGAGTCCTACTTTAGTAAGAGCTAAGAGGCAGTCAGAGTAAGACTACTAGTAGGACTATTAAGGCCTAGCTGCCTGCATGTTCTTAGTCTGGTTCTGCTATGCCCAGTTCGGGGTTCGGTTCAGTTCAGAATTGAAGAAAATGCGTACCTGAGATGGAACACATGTAAACCCTTGAGCGCGTGGAAAGTAGAAAACAGTCACGCCGTCAAATGTGATCGACCGCCGTTTCTTGGGTAAGGAACAATCCTCGGAACTGCTACTGGATGCCCGCCTTTTTAACAAGCTCCGGGTAGGTTGAATATCAGTTTGTGGCGAGTGAGGGGGCATATTGGGACCCCACAAAAAGTTGGCATTGCTGTTGCTACATGAGACAGCGTCCTTCCCTTCAGTCTCCAGACCATTAATGTTTGACCCCCTCATAGGTTGAGAACTGAGATTTTGAAAACATGTGGTAGGCAAAGGTTGGAGACCGTGGTGATGGCTGGTTGTCGGGAACAACGGGGTCACATGAGATGCGGAGTTAAGAGATGTTAGCTCATGCGGAGGTGAAGATTGCGTTTCCTCATCAGCTGGAAGGACTGCGGTCGGTTTCCTCACGTTGTCCAATTCTTGCTCCAGATCTAATCCACACTGTCCATCTATTTCGCTAAAGTCATGACACGAGCTTTCACCAGATGATCCTTTAACTAAGCTTTTTAGTAGCTCTTTTGACTCTACGTGTTGATTTGTATCAAGTAGCTTTATGGTGTCATTTAAGCCGTCAAAAGGTGAACAACTAATGCTGGAGGCTTTCCCTTCTATGTAAGATGATTCAGTGGTCAAATCTCTATTCAGTGGTGAAATATCTGTAATTGAAAGAAAAGATGCGAATTATGTTAAAGAAAAGTAAATTTAGTTATAGGTACCACAATACAATGTAGAAATTCTAGTTAAATGAAAATGAAGGTATGTAAAATAAATAACAAGATGAATTACTTTGGCTATTAGTCGTCCCTATGTGCAATGTAGGATGGTCCAAAATGTTATTTGTACTACAAGCTGACTGAGATGTACTACTATGAACAGTAATGTCACCGGAACTCATCATGCAATTTCCAACAGAAAGTAAATCATTATCTTCGCTTGCAGCAGGCCCTGCCAAATTCTGAGCATCCTCGAAATTATCTTTGTCAGCAGTAGTCTCAACCTTCATTTCTTCCAGTGCTTCAAGAGGAGATTTCTTGGAAAATGTAAAACTACTTCCATATTTGTGCGACTCGAATGTGAATTGCATTTCTTCCTCTGATTTATCGTTCGATGGGCTATTTCTCCCGTGATTCGATGGGGACAAATTGCTTTCTGGTTCCGACTCATAATTGTTGTTATTATGATTTTTAATTTTAGAACCATTCGCTTTGTCCGAATTTGAACTAGTAAGGTTACCCATTTCTTTATATGCCGTTTGATATTCAATTTTTGACACGATAGAATTGAGGATGCTATTGATTGGACAAGAATCTTCGTCGTCGTTAGCCCAAATAGAATTTGTTTCTTGGACTTCTTTTATTGGAGCTGACAAATCGCTGTCTTTATTCCCTAAATTAGTAGACACCTCACTACTTCTTACAAGTACAATGGGGCAGACCTCCTCTGCTCTATTTTTGAGGTCGGTTGGAGTAAATTCGGTTTCTCTAGCGTCTATGACACCACAAAAAAGTTCCTCCTGGATGGGTGCTTTTCCACAAGTATTTTCTGCTACTGATTCATTCATTCCTCTTACAGAATCCTCAAATCCTGATTCTGCCATCCCGGCTTCAAACTTTTATCGCTTACAATACTGTTCTCTTTTTACTACTATGCCCATCCTCACGTGCCGAGTATTCTTCAATTTACGTACGGAGAATGGAGGGCCACAGGAAAAATTCTTTTGCTTTACTAATATCGTAGTTTACAGTGTTCTTGACTTGGTCCGAGTTATTGATTCCCTATCGATCACCGTTCCATCTCACATGATTTGCAGATGAACAAGTGTTTGTACAGCGTCCCTGCGTCCAAAAGAAAATCACAAAATTAGTACCTTCAATTTCAAAACAGCAAGAACATTTTTCAACATGACAATAAATCAATTCCCACAAATTGAAACCACAAGATTCGACACACATGCAAATATACCTACGTACACAAAAACTTAAAAAAAATCTACACTTTTGACTTATTATTGCACTGTAACATTGTTATCAAATGATGTAAAATTAATTTTAATTTGTTGGTAATATATTTTCACGAACCTTTTTGACCAACTCAAAACTTGTATATATTGAAAAAGTTAAAACTGTTTTTTTATTAGTGAGAAATTGATGACTATCACAAGGACCACTAAATTATGAATAGTTTGAAGTTTTCGCGCTTCTGTAATTCTAGTAAATGCAAGATACAGTGGTGAAAGTGGAAGAAAGTTTTGATAATACATTTCTTAAGTTCTCCTATTGAAGATTTGATGGAAACGGAGAAAGTGGAAATCTTTCAATTGCTAAACTTTCACCGTTGATACTCTTATCCATACTTTTAATACTGTTACCAAATTCTGGTTTTTCCGTTATACAAAATAAAGAAACAATGAACAGAATTTTGTTGAAATATCCGCATTCTAGTAGAACAAAATTTTCAATATGATAATTGTTTTGTGTTCCACTAATACTGTTGCCACCCTTGTTTGCAGAAAATGATGAGTTTTTGCTTTTTGAATAGAAAACTGACGATTGGAAACTTGACATGACCTAAATATCGTTAATAGTATTAATGTCTTTTATTCTCTTTGACTTGAGCAATCGATAAAATGCACAGTAAAAAGTATTATTCGGTAAACATTTGCAAGGTCTTTGAAAATGCTGGGGCATAAAAACGTGCATAAAATTCAGTACTTGTGTTATAAAGATACTAAATTCCCGGATTTCGATGAATCAAAATTTAATGGGCAAAAACTGAATGATAGCTAGAGATGCATATGATTCTTGAAGTAGATATATGTAGCTGTTGAGTGGGAGTTAGAAGCAGTAACACCTGTTATGCTATGTAACATCAATATTGTTGGATAACTACGCTTTTAGTATGTATTTTTGACTGTAGTATGAGGAAGTGGGATTATAGTTGAGCTTATATATTGAGATTATAGAATATTAAGAGTGAAATTGCCTTTGGCAAGTTATTACCACTTATAAAAGTAAGAATGATATTTTGTGCAATATGCATTGGATGGGAGCTGTTGTTAGAGCAAGCTGGAGATAGATAAACTGAGTCTAAAACTGAGTTGGATTAATCCAGAGCAAACAGAAGAGAACATGGCACAATCCACAGGTTACAGAGCAGGAAGCAAGCAAGTGAGGCAAAAGAGACTTTATGTATGTAGTAGTAGTTAGACAGAGAGAGAAAAAGAGTAGAACATGTTATTGCCACTGTTTTGGCTGATGCTGACTAGTCAGAGGCTGAGTGTATACAATACGCATACCGAACTAACCGAACCGAATCAAGCTAACCAAAGAGATAGCAAAGAACAACGAAGCCTTTTGCTTTCTCGGACTTGAATTATCATACGATACAGGAATGGACAGAATTACACAAGCTACAACAAATTGCATCCGTAGCATATCTCACTAATGGGCCAGGCCAGTGGACGATTCAAGTGGCAAAACAAATGGCTCCTGCATGGATTCAGTTGAGAAAAATAAAACAAGCGAGGTGCACAGTGCAATACGTGCCAAATTCTTTCAGATGTATAAAACTGTCATTCTCAACTCGCGCTCTCTACTCCGTAAGAGTTATCTACTACAGGATTTCACATGCCATCAATATTAATTCTACTACTTACTAACTCATTTTATCTAATATACATACTACTACTTGCTACTACACACATGCGAATAATGGCTACAAAAACAACTCATCGTAACTGCAACCTAATCCATGTGATATACCTTCTTCGCCTTGATTTACACTTCCCATTCATTCATACATTTCTCAATTACTTCTGAATAATTCTGCTATACGCTTAGCCTAATGCATCCAACTCGCCGCTTGCTACTAAATATATTATATCTTAACGCTCCATTGTGTAAGTCTATGCATTCTTTAATAACATTTAGGTTTTTCTATATGGTACTAGTTATCCTTATCATAGTGTCAATTTTTAAAGCCAAATGCCTAGTGCTTAACACCATGAAAAACGTACAGTTATATCTCTAACCTATCTAAAGTAAATAATTCAGTAAATAATTTGGGATCTTCCCTTGGAGCTAGTTACTAAATAGACATTTTATAATAACTCGTCATTTCAGAATTCGTTTAAGTCAATTGATACTTTTACTATCCACATTTGGCTCCTTGGAAGTTAATGTACAAAAATACTTAGCTGTACTAATACATATATGGCACAATTACCATTGATCTGTACAGAGATGAAGGGTGGTCTAGAAAATGTATAGGTCACAAGGTTGTATGAGTTACACTAGCAAACATCAATTTGCATATGACGCAGTTGACTGATAGTACCTATGTGCGTATTGGTGCTATAGATTCGCAAAGAGGCTTGTAGAAAAAGGCAACGTACAACTACATAATTATCTGCTATTGATATGTACATAGGTAGTCATGTGCTGTTACATTTTAGATGACCTTAAGAGGTGTGCTTTATGCATTTCACACATTTCCAGAGCGGCAAGTTTATGGAGACGAATCCAGCAACAATTTCAATGTTAAATTCACTTCATAAGGACACCTATTTATATCTACACTTGGTATGTAACAATGTATGAAATAACTTATGTTTACCATCTCAGTTTTGAATTTTATACATAAATATAAATCAGCAAAATTGTAGCAAAGGGAGAACAAGAGGATTCTAGGATTCTACCATTTACAGTATCAGAATCAGCTACATCAATTTTAAAAAGCATAGTTGGTTTATGCAACTATAGACTATAGAAACTTGTCTGAAAGACCATTTGTCCTATCTAGAAATACTATACGAACATAACTTTCAATAAAGACAACAAATATGACCAAGGAGAAATTCAAGCGATGTACTTTATTTCCCAAGTGCCAACAACTGAAATTTGATATTACATGCAGTGGCTCGTGGACGAAGATATGTAATACATTGGGACATCTCATTTTGGCAGCCCTAAATAACTATCTACAGAGAGTCGCCAAAGCAAAGGAAATCCATAGTGCAATAAGGAAATCCGAGAGGAAGGTTTTCTAATGGATCTTTAAAAGATCGGTATATCCCATGGGATTGTACAGTTACATACCTTGTTTGCACCAGTACAGTATACACTGCACTAACCATGAGTACATTACATTTATTTTGTACTTATATGGTAGATATGAGAAAGAGTAAAAGTATTGTAATTTAATACTGCTATGATCAATGACGTGTATTTGGATGGACTCGAAGTATTTCGTCTACTGAAAGGTATATCGTGTCCAAATATTATCGGCTTAGGTATTGTGACAATAATTAATTCGACAGCAATAGAACTTGCAGAAGTAGAAATCGCAATTAGACATTGTGCAATGGTAAGAAGATCATTTGAGATACAAAATATTATTATATTATAAGAGATGTTTTTACATAATAGCTAATTGTAAATAAAACATTTAGCTGAGTGTTTTCTAACAAAATTCTACGAAGTACTGCATTGCATTTTAGTAATAGAGTGCTGGGAGCCTATATGCATTATCTTGTTTCGCCCACAGATTTTGCAGACAAGAGTTCTTTACAATTAGTAGAAATCCTTATTTGAGACAACTCGACTCTAATAGTAAGTAAGAAACTGTTTAGAAACACGCGAAACGGCGAGTGCAAAACAGAGCCGACTTTACTGAATGCTCAGGATATGATGATGATAATACAGCACGAAATTCTGTTGAGTTAGCGACTATGTACAGCAACTTTGATACGAATAAGTGAGTGAAGTGAGTAAAGCCCTTTGCTTTGCTCACTTAAATATGCCTTCTATGTAACAACTGTGGGCCCATAATATATTATACAGAATAAGTAATACTCTCCTTCCAACTCGCAAATGAATCGATAAATTACACATAGTTCTAGTCCTAGTACTTGCTGACTATCCTTATAGTCCCTGCTATCCCTATACCAAAATTCAATTCGACAACGATGATCCTCATCCTGACTGGAAAAGACTAGAACACCAGCCATAGATATAGAGTTGTCTTTTCATGCTGTATATAGTGACCAAAGCACCATATTTTGGATGTCCTTGCACAGTCATAGACCTAGTATACATTTATATGCTTCCTGCATAACAACAAACTTTTAAACCAAAACGCAACCGAAAGTGAAATATCGAACCGAAAATCAAACCTACGAAATATTATTCATTTCGACTGAAGTGTGAGGACATTTTGCTATTCGCATAACTTCACATAGACAAAACAACAATTGTGTATTTTGAACACGCGCATAATTATCTGTAAAACCTCAAAATTGTATGTTTTCGGTTTCCAGAAGGTTGTTTTATAATTGGGATGTTTCATCTGTGCTGTGTACCTAATACAATATCTTTTACTCACAACTTTTATTACATCTGTGTCTATTCTTGACTCATAGCCATATAATATGATATGGAGGTTCATAACTAGCGTATGATGAATCTGTTGACGTAAAACAGTAGACAACATGTTTATGGATGCGTAGAAAAACCATTAAAAACTCATAATGACTATGACTGTCAATTTGGGTCAACACATTCATACAGCACTACAAAGCATTGGTATTTGCACTCAAAAGTATATAAACACCTAAAACTGACATTTGTCAGAATTAATTCAATTCGTATTCACAAACATAAGTTTGGAACATTTTCTACGATGTATTGTTAAAATGTTACGATAATTGCAGACAAAACTTCCTCCTAACAAATTATGTCATTCACTAACCACAATTGTTGCGACCACACCAATTTATAGCTTCAGGTTTAATTGGAATTATTGTTACTATTTATCATCACAAAATTACAGGTATGAGAGTTATGGAACAATTTGACGATTGCATGACAAGGTTTATTTGCTAATCACAAGAAACTGAACCTACCGTTTCAAATTAAGTCATTATTGTAATTGCGGCAAATACACAAAAAATCCCACCTTTCTTTGCATTAAATCGTTAATATTAAAGGAAAAATTCACAATTTATTTTCCTTCATTTCCGGTGACCTAACAAAGTCAGAAACATAAATCTGGTCAACTTGTATTTCAGATAATTGCGATTTAAAATGTGATTAGGGATACGATAATGTCATAATAATGCAATTAAGGAGAGTGGGATTATGTTCTATACTGTAGCAAATTTGATGCACTAAGATCCAAGTAAAACTGTAGCAAAGCATTGTACAATACTTGTCGTGCACTTTAAAAGACTGGAATTATCTCTGCTTATTATACAGTGGTTGAGACAAATAGATAAAATCATTTAAAATGTAATTGAATTGTTTTAACATGGCTGGTCCGCTTTTACTTAGGTATCTAGTAATTATAGTTAGATGTTTATTTGTGTTGCATTTCTCTTCTCCGTTGATTTCATGCTTTAATTTAACACATGACAGTGATTCGAGTGTTGAGTGGTAAAGAAGAGAGCATACATAGAGGAGTAAATTGGTAGTGGTAGTAGCAAACACTAAATAGAACCGAGTTCCCCTAACTATCCCTATCTCTCTGATTTACTGATAATACACACAAAGATATGCAGCCCCTGGTATCGGCAGCCTGCTACTAGGACTATCCTTGATACACTGATGCTTGTTTCACAATTATATGATTACGTACAACTGTATAATAATATGGGATCTGTACACAGAAAATTAAATCTCTGTTTAAATGCGTTCGTTGTGTGGAGCAGTGCAGTGTTGGGATATGACGGAGTCTTGGTTAAGTCTATTGGGTGCATGTGCGATGCTTTCGGTTGGTACTTGGGTATATCTAACAAAATGCTTATGGACTGACGATATTTCATAAACACCGTAGCACCAACTACAACTACGTATATGTACAGGGTAAACGGAAACTAAAATAAAAACTTTATTACTTTACCTTTACATCTACCGATAGTAACAATGAATATTAATCTGTTGCATAAACACTGAATTAAATTAAAGGACATTAATTTTAAGTAAATAGACTGTCTATAGCAAATAAACTGTCCTCATTTGTCAATGAATTTTTAACACCCAGTGCTAGTATAAAAGTATGTCTTACAGATTTTAGAGTCTTGTCTTGATTAAAATTAAAGAGAATGAACGGAGCATTTAAAACACATTCGGTTCAACTTGCTCCAACTAAAAAACATGTAAGGATTTTTAAATGTTTAAGAATCTCATATCTCTTTGACAGTAAACCCTGTAGATGTAGATATAATCACCCATGGTTTAGATAGTGCTTGAAATATGCAATAATAATCGTAAACAGGTCTCATGGTTAAGTTGGTGCTGTGCCTACAGTTTTCATGTTGTGTTGGTTATGTGGACGTAGGAAGGAGTAGTAAATATATGGATGTACTGCAGCATGTTATTAATGTATTTAGTAGTGTTGAGTTGAGATTAGAGTCGAGCGAGGGAAAGACCCGAGTCGAGATTAATGACGTAAAATCCTTTTTATAAATACAAAGTGAGCTTCACACGTATTCATAACTGATCTTGAGTCACACAAAGAATCACGTCAAGTCAACTTCATATTCCATCTGATAGAGTATACGTGAGAATATATTTAAGCCAAGTGGACCTACCTAAATATGTTGCTCTACTCCAGGAACGCAAACAAACTAATAAAAGAGTCCTAATTCGTATGTAGTCATTTCCAAACTATTTTTTCTAGTTCATTCATATAATCTGAGATCACATCGGTCTGATTTAAATACTTCAGCACACTTTCTGCTGGCCGGATACTTTAGAAATCTTCCTTCCTTTCTTCCATTCCCTTGTAGTGTGATATATAATATGAGTTTGGCATAGAGAAGTCTGTTAACAGCCTACCTATTCACTTAACATAGCTAGCTAACTAACTAAAATACAATTTGGGTCTAATTGTACAAGGCGGAAAGCTTTCTAGTAGAGGAGAAGAAAACTTTGCACCGTTTTTACTAATCAATACTGTCTAAAAATCAAATTACAGTTGTTCAGTTCTCTTCCCTAGGATTCTGTGCTAAAAGAATCAAAGCATAAAGACGGACTGGTATAGGAACTATTGAGACTACTCATTCAGAGGAAAACGTTGATGAGATACATGCTGTAGTAGCTCCCATGGAAAATATTATACTCCCTATGCTTTACTATATCCATATGATTACATTACATGTTTTTATTCACTGCAGCACCATTATCTTCAAGAAACTCTGCCAATGACCTTGCCTTCTTCAGGACGTATCAGTACAACTACTTACATTACGTACAACCGTAGCAACTCCACTCTTCGGCTTACGTAGACCAAGCTACATCTACACGCTCACAACAAATACAAATACAATGGATACGCTACTTAGACCCATAATCTCAGCAGCAAAAAGCGGAATACATTATGCATAGGTTTCTTGAATTTTATTCATTTTTACGATTTTACTTGCTTTACAATTATTAGACTCTATACAACCATTTTGCTAACTTAACATAATTTAAGTAATCCCTACTTGATAGAGAAATGTATAGATATCAGCGAAGCAATCCGTAGAATTTAAAATCTAAGAAATTTAACAAATGTGCACATAAATATACTTTATGCTACACAAAGTTTTTGTCCTAGTATATTCTAGTGTAATACACATTTTTGGAAAAGTATTTAACACACGTAACTGCATTTTCCCTAACTCTGATAAGTATTTCAGGGATATCTTTGCTGATAATGTTATCATTCTGACAGTTGAGCTTTGAGCCTATTCATCGTCTAAATCATATTTTTGTGTTTTGCTGCAGCTCCTAATTACAATTGTTATCTATCTGTGTGTACCATAACGATAATGTCAACTTTACGGGATTCAGCACTAAGTTTTGTCCTTTTTCACACAAGAGAGATAATAATGATGCGTGAAAAGTTGTAGCATGGGCAGATAAGAATTCCTAGAAAGAATGTCGCTTTCTTAGTAAATCACTAGCGTAATATTGCCATCTAATTTTGTTAGTTTATGAGTTGAATGGTTTGAGTATTTGCGGTACATGATGAGTTGATAGGGCTTAGTGTGTGTAGTACGTCAATAATAGTTACACAAGAGTACATAAGGTAAGATTTTAGTGCGTAGTTATTGTGTAACGATTGTTATCTAAGAGTGGGCAACCGAGTTGTATCCAACCCTTTATCTGTAAAGATGGAAATAAATATAAATAGTAGGTAATTGTAGTAATGTGATGATAGCACGTATGCTTTGAATGAAACAAGTATGGTTAAAAGGTATTAGTCCAGAGTTTTATAATTTGTGATTTTTAGCAGAGTGCAGACTAGTTTTTGAGAAAAGGGATGTTCGAGAGGCTCCTGTGCGAACTGCTAACTACTACTACTAGAGCTACAAAAATAGGAGAAAGAAGTGCAATATTTACAAGTGGCTCACTTAGCTCATTAGTTTGTGTTTAGCATGGCCATGTGCCTGTGGGATGATTAGTAGCTAATGATGAGTGGGTAACCCATTGATAGGTTATCGATTGAGAAAGGGCTAAAGGTGTTGCCTAAGTAGGAAGAGCATGTGCTCGGTGCGGAGACCTGAGCCAAGGAAAGCTAACGTGTGAGTTTCCAGCTCCGGCAACACGCCTTTCTTGCTTATCGCATTCACTTCACTCCTTCTCTCAATTCAGTGGAGTCAAGTCAACTACAGAGTCCTAGTCATACATACAGAGTACACACACATACATACATACAGAGAAGTATGTATAGAGGGACTGAATTGCAGTCAGAGCTAAGCTAATCGTAAGCTAAGCAAAGTCTCTCTGTTTCTGCTATAAGTTGGATTTTATGTGTGCATGCTTTATAGAGAGAAGACAAGTCGAGAGAGAAGGATTATAGGACATCAGTAGGCATAGTGTAATAAGTATTATAGATATTTTATATAGAGTGTTTGTTAGTAATAAGCATTACTATAGTTTAGTTAGACGGTGGATGTTGTGAGTGTGCCCGCTGCTAGCTCCTGCCTCACTCGTTCTACTCGACTCGATGCTCTGAACATTATACATGCATATCTGTACACAGAACGAAACATATCACCCGAAGACTATGTGACTACTTATGGCTAACTCGAGTTTACCTATTCTCTCTTCTTCTTAAAAATCAGCGATATACTTACATTATTATTAGTAATACGAGCCAGGCCGGATTTGTATGTGTTTGTATTTTTTATAATAGTAGTGCAAATAGGAACATGTGTGATAATGAAATAATAATATAGTGTATAGCTAGGTAGTTAAGTTGTGTGGAGGTACTGCATAGGTATTTACTAATCCATAAGTATTTACTAGATAGGCATTCCTACTATTAGGTAAGATCTAAGACTTACTTGACTTGAATTGGAGTCGAGGCAAAGTAACAGAACGTAGACGTGGTTTGCTTATTCTTTCCATTTTATATATGTACATACATTTCTTCTTTCTGCTCTACTCTTCTGTTCTGTCGTCCCTTATTTCCAACAAATCCATTGCATGCATGTATTCTGTTCAACACGTTCACTCACATCCACATATCTTCCACTCAACTCATGCTCGACAATATAAATGCATGTAGCCAACTTATAAATATGTACATATCACCTCATACACACAACATCATATACAATGCATTTGCAACTAAACTGCTACTACTACTTGCTTGTATTTATCAAGTTGACTAGTATGACTTGAGATAATATGAGTTGAGGATAGCAACTTTTTCTTATGCTTCAGTAATTCCGTAAAATAGTATGTATAGATACATGAATACACTTATTTCATATAAGACAGCATAATATTATTATACACCGTTTGTTCCACGCTCACCAGTCTCACATCACAGACATTGTTTGGTGATGGTGAATTGGTGACTCCTTCTTCTAAACTTGGCTATTACATACATACACACAAATACAATCCTGTGTACTCACGAGAGGTTGAAAGAGAGCAGTGTCCTATCCCTTCACAGTCTAATACCTACATTATTACAAATTATAAACATCCCACAGCCATCTAGCCCTCCAAACCACTATTCTGCTACTCCAAGCAATATTAATATTTTACCAGTTAACTCCTATTATTGGGAACTAACTTGCACCTCCACAAAATTAAATCCCGTTTTAGTAGAATCTTTAGCCACTTTCATTCTTTAAAGGATACCTCAATAGATAGGGATGAGTAGATAAGAGTCTGTATTCATATAAGCACTAGAGAAATGATCATTGAATTTCTATTGTTGATATTTATTCACGGCTTGTAGTCTTGTCCAACCAACTTGTATGAATCATAAATAAACATCTGTTAGAAAAACTGACAAACTGACTCACTTGCATCCAACCTTCAAAATTTACATGCGATTATACCGTGCCAATCCTTTGTGAAACGGTATCGGGACGCAGCTTAACTCAGTTGTGTACACAAACATATAAATACTAAATGTGATGTTAAGGTAGTCGTGTATGTAAGTCAACTTGTAAATATATTTATTTGCCACTGACAGACAAATGACACCTGACAACTTGACTTTGATCAAGTGCAAAGTGCAATAGCAACCTACCACTAGCGCACCAGCGAACATCAACTACAATACCGAAACTAAATAAACAATGACAAATAATTAGTACATCACTCGAAAGAGAGGAGAAGAGCTTAGAATGAATGGGGCAGGACAGAAAACATAATAAAGCCGAATCTCATCCACCGACACATTAGCACAGTCAAAAGAGTCAGTTCACGCGCTACTATAGTATAGACATTTAGTATAGACACAACTATATAATAGTATATTAGTCTGCATAGGTATATTATAAGTATCCCATATGTGCTGTAGTGAATACAGAGGATCTCAAGAGCCTATTGATCCATCCCTCGTCAACACTCACTCCACACACAGAGCATAACATGCGGTCCTAAGTCCTTGCCCAGTGTATTCCATCAGAAGACCAACTCAGGATCCCAACTGGAGTCAGAGTGAGGGAACAATCAACCATCCCAACTAGCAAGTAGAAACACTTAACATGCTCCTGTCTTTCTTTCCTTTTAAAAAACAACAGGTCAGTCAGTATTAAAAGACAAAGTGAAAAACAAGACATTTCTTTCCGGCTTCCGGCATGGGCAACTTGTGGATTAGTCCTATGCTACAAGATACATCTGCCTATAGTAGTAAATAAGAGAATCCACTCAATACGTACTTAGGCCATTTAAGAAATTAGTTAACGAATTGGAAACCCAAGAGCACGAAGCCAGTCTTAGAAACAATTGTTGGGCTTAGGTGAGTCAAGGCATGATATTTTAACAGGCAAAACTAACCACACGTATTTAAAACTCGAGAGTTTGTGTCTGCAGCTATATAGGATTCCAACAAACCCAAAAGAAACATACAAACCTTCCTTCCACCACACCAGCCAAACCAAACCACCCTTATTGAAAGTTAACAGTGAGTGAGTGAGTAACCATTGGGAGCGAAAGCCAGGCCAGATGCAAGATGCAAATGCAATGCATTGTCTCACGTTCTTATCTTTTCTTATATACATAATATAGTGGGAGGTACTTATGATATCTTCTTATATAGGAGATAATATTCACTATATGCTACCATTATTTTATCAGCTTGAGGCACAACAATATGGCATAGGTAGTAGGTACGATTTGTGTAGGGTTCACATAGGGGAATGTGCCTAGTTGTCTGAATCTACAGAATTTAGACAGGAAGACACTTTTACTCTTACAAATGAGACTGGAATGAATCGAATGGCATTGCATAGCTCTACTCCTCGTTGTAAAAGTCTAAATACTCGTAGTGTAGCAGTAATTACCTTAACGTAGCGTAATGATGGCCAATGGGTCGGAAGTAATCGGGCTCTACTAGGCCTATCTATTCTATTGGTGATGTAATGATATGTCTATGCTAGTTCTTACTTAGTACATTACTAAGTGAGTAAGTCAGAAAACGGCATGACATTATTATTGTAGTAGGACTACTCTTTGTAGACACATAGTTCACATACATCACACACAACGGACATACCCATGCCTCTTCGAGCTACCTACTTGCAAGATTATCTACTTCTGGGTTGTGAAAAGTATACAATGTTTATAGCTAGTAATGTTATTGTGGTTACATTCAGTTAAAATCCTAGTCTATCATTTCTACCTTATCACACCATACTTTATACACACAAGACAGCTACTTGTTACTATTGCACAAAAATAGGCAATAGTCTTACATACACCAATGTCTATGCAATATAAATGTAAAAACACTATGCAATGCTGCTCAACCCAACTATATCAACTGCATGCATAACATCTGACTTTGTTCTTGCTCAAGTTATGCAAGTCAACCTTTTGTGCAATAATGTTAATAAAGAAGACTGCAAGTACATCATTATTCTATGGACATCTACCTACAATTACAATATGTACTAATTAAAGTTCAAACTTTTTTTAATACAATTTAATACAATTTTCCTCAATTTCTGATGTAGATGAAATTCCACCAGTTACATGTCGAATCTTGAGAAAATCAATAGTTAATGCAGATAACACTAATTCTTAAGTAGGGTCATTTTTCGATAAGACTTATTCGTGGTTGACATTGCGTATATGTAAGAATGAAAAATATTTAGAATAGGTTAATTTACCTGGTTTTATATCGATTCCCCATGTTATCCAATTGGATGCATTGTGGTGAGTATGACTTAGTGTAGAGTTCTGGTATTGTATGGGTATCACCTGTCTCGCGAAGTGAGACTGTTGATTTGAACGCACAGGATGTTGGTATTGGTATGGTGGATAGGTATTACGTAGTTATATGAATAGCAATCGCTCACATCATTAATGACGACAATCCATAGTCACACGAAAGTGGAGAACACAGAGAGGACAGAACAAACGAACTAATATCTGTCTGACTTATAACGGTAATATATAAGTACTGAGAGAACATAGAGTAAGTTAGACACACGGAGTTATTATGTGAGGAGAATGAATGACTTGCCTCCCCTCAAATCTAGTGATGAGCTAATCACTAATATTCAATGTGACTAAGAGTATGCTGTAAATGTAAACTGATTAAATCACTCGTGCTCCTTGAATACATTGAGTTGAACTGAGAATTACATTTTACTACATTGTCTCCTTGGCCAATAAAAGGATCGGGGAATTAAAGTTCAATTGAATTAAAGAGACAAAGACACATTTTTGGTCGGGAGGAGATACCTACAGCTAGCAAGCACTTGGCAAGTATTATTACCATTTCGTTGAGTAGATAAACAGTCTCATTTTATTTGATGATCTGTCCAGTGCAGATATGTGAGGGAAAAGTCATGCAAGGACAGTTCTTTAAGTCAAGACTGCCGATAAAAGTCAATTCGATGTAATTGTTCCTTGTGTACGTATGTAGTGTGTTTGCGGAGGAGCCGAACAGAATGGGCACTTGTAAATCTCATTTACATATACATATGTATGTGAGTTAGTTATTTGACTTAACTACTACTTAGAGTGATGGTACTAGGGCCTACTAGAAATTATTGTGAGTTACTAAGTAGATGGGATGGATGTACGTGTACATAGTAAATAATATTCTACACTCAGTACACACGTAATTATACAAAGTACGATACAAGTACACAGGACACAAACTTAGAAACTCACTATTACCGATAGAATACAAATACTTTTTTCTAGTCTATAGTGAAAGAGATACAGATTCTGCTGGTGTGTGTGAGTGTCTACCTCCTACTAAAGTAAACTAGTGAGTTCAGTTTGGCTGAGAGAGAGATGTGTTGAATGAAGGATAGCACAGAGGAAAGAGAGGAGCACAAAAATTCACAACCCAACCGAGAAGCATGGAACCCGTGGAATAAGCACACTGACAGCAGGCTCCTACAGTAGTAATTCAAACCATCTACTACTACTCTCAGAAAAGATACACCTGGCTCCTCCCACTATGCCTCAACCGGGCCCTCGTTTATCTCACCATCTAAGTCTTTTAAATGCATTCCTGGCGCGCGCACCAGAGCCCCGGATGAGGAATCCAACTCGTAGCACAAAACACTTTGCTGGCAACGAATGTAAGTGAAATGTGTTGGGGGACATGGCAAGGGACTTGGGTGGCATAGATACAGATACACTGCTAAGGTTATCTATATCAAAATATAATGAAATATATATGTATACATGAATCTACTTAATACCTAGAATACAGACCATCTGAACTCAACTCTTATTGTATGTACCAGTTAGTAGTATGTAGTAGTGAGTATGAGTAAGTAGTAGTAGTGGCTCAGTCAAGTAGCATAGTATAGAGCGAACTACATTCATACAGACTCAGTATCCTATGTTCAGCTTGCAGAGATGTACGTACGTGGGACACTCTATATAAGTAGTAGTATAATATGTACTTATACTATTAGTATACATATCTGTATTGTAACTATAAGGCCCATTTGAGAAATAGGAAAAGAGAGAGCAGGCTTTATACACATTATCATAAGGTGGTATGCAATGTACTTAAATAGTTACTTATATGGTATATGTAGATATATGCATATAAGTAATATTATATATTACTATGTTTATATATAGAGGGCCAGAGTATTTCAAATTTATAGCAGCTATATAAATAGTTGGAGGAAACGTGGCTATATAGTGTGAGGGGGAAGAGGAAAGGCTGGAGGGATCCCTGGGTGGGTGGAAAAAGGGAGAAACATTGGAATGGCACGGCACACGGACTCTATAAAACGGGTCTACACAAAAAATCTGGGGTTCCAAGAGGAAGAGGGAAAATCATAGTGAAGTTGTGCTGAGGGAAATGTATGTATGTTAAGGTTGGCCTACACACTAACCATCATTAAGGCTCTCCTATGCTTTGTTATATCAAGTATACAGTGGACCTTAGTACACTCCTATAACACACTCAATATAGTATATCCAAGTATAGGGAGTGAACTCGCAATATCATCAATAGGAAGACATATAGAAAGAACATTGGTGCATGATGTACTTTTGTGTATATGCACTACACCAATTGCATGTTCATAGAGTTGCTTGTGCTCACTCATAAGCTAGTAAAAGCGTAACACTATAAGCATATCTAAACTGTTTGTTACATACATGTAGCTCATATAGTCACATGCATAATGTAAGACATGTAGATACTCTCCGCGTATACATGGACATGTGTATATACAACAAACTGAACAAACTCAAACTTCTTTTTCATATCTGGGACTATAAGGCAGTGTAGCTTAGTTTTGGTGCTGGTTTACAGAGCCGAATCGGGGGCTTGTCGCCGATCTCGATCTTCTCTTGTGTGAAGTGTAGTTGAGTCCACGCTACAATATTATAATCTTAAGTGTATAGGTGTCCATATCCTATCCTTATTATATATGGGCCCCTTCTCAATACAAATCCATTGGCTCCCTTCCATTCTCTTCTCTCTCTCCTAGTACAAACCAATATAGGTGAAATACAACTTAGGCATTCACTCCTAGTATACTGCTTACACTACTTAAAATCAGCTACATATGCATCATGTGTATGTACCTACCTATGTATGTTCGAATTCAAACTTAGACTGTCAAGGCTAGCTAATGAGATGGTTTGCTGTTTCCGAACTTAACTATGCTATGGCCAATCCACAGGCCACTCTTAACTTAATGCGGTTATTCTCGAGCAAAATACCCATGGAAAGCAAAAATTTCATATCGATTACCCTTTCTGTTTCATGATTAAAATTAGTTTGACTTATCATGGGGTCAAGGTCGGAATTAATCCTACCGTGCAATCCCTTAATTTTTTTATATGAAATAACTTCCCAAAGCTCTGAGGAATATGGACAAATTGGACAATAAAATTTCTTGGTCTACGTAGGTAGGTTATAATAATTTTCCTTCAAAAATTGATTCTGTAACCTACAACTATGTAGCATTTTTTTCCAATTAGATAATTTTATTATGTCACCGGAATCGAAAGTAACTTTTGGCAATTTCGTATTTGTAGTATTTTACAATTTGTGTACCAAGTTTAGTTACCTATATTTGATATTACTCGTACTGTAATATTTATATTTGACTTTCATAATGTTCCTAGATTCTACTTCTGTAATTTTTTAAATTGCAATTTTATGTTAATAATTGCGATGTAAATTCGCATTTTTTTGATAGGGTGAGTGCGACCGTCCGTCGCCTGCCGGGCTGATCTAGGAACTGAAGTGTCTGAATCGAAGATTCGAAGAACGCGAACGGAGCGGATGAGATCCTTCCTTTGCCGGTCGCTTACACTCTAATATAAATATGCGCCCTCCCTTCTGCCTTCTGTCCTTCTGTTAAAACTTCTATTGACATTTCCATTTGGCAATTGAGTTGACTTTGTGTCCACATTATGAAACATTAGTGAAAATGACTACTATAATTCAATACAGTCTATTATTAATTGCAAATTAAGTATTCTCTCACAGTATTGTTTGGGAGGGGATTGTTAATTCGGAAGAGACAGAAATATGGTCAACCTAATTATTCATTTGTAATAATATATCTAATACTGTATCTAATAAAGCATACGATGGAGCAATGTTTGTGAAATATAATAAAATTATTTAAATCATGACGTAATTTATTGAAGATGAACTTTTATTAACTAAAATGGTTTTAATTGAAATGAGAAAGTTTGTGAGATATCTTATAGAACAGATTAATTTTATAATGATATGCATTTTCAAAATCATTAATTGCTCCTAGTAAATAATGGACAAGTTGAAGAGCAATTTCAAGACTGGGAACGAGAAGCTTGTGTGTGTGTGCATATATAATGTGAGACCCAATAGATTTGATGGGAGAGATGCTTGGTTTGGAGTAGGAGTGCATGTAGTAGTAGTACTCCAGAATGCATATCTTTTATGAGTCTGGTAGGCAGTCTCGTGTGTGCGACTGAATGTACTGTTGTATCAGTATCCGTAACCAAACCAACTCTTTGCTTTAGAAAATAGTTTGGAGCAGAGTCCTTACGTGAGGGGATGAGATGAGAAGGACGCATGTGAAGCATCCTATGCTCTTCTTCTTTGAGTCTTGGCGAGTACATAGCTGTCTGCATGAACGCATGAGGCATATAGTTATAATAGTAACACTCACTCTGCAGTGCCCTACACGGGGTTACGGACTTCGATAAGTGAAGTAAGGAGTTTGGGCAGAGCAGAACAGAATCGAATGGATGTAACGTACGTAACAAAACGTAACGTACGTAACGTATTGTAACGTACGTAACGACACGGCGTAAATGCATATACTCAGACAGGTTTTACGTTTATATGGCATTGATGCTTTATGGTCTACCATAATACTAATACCATACTCTCTGCTGCTACTCCACTCTCCGTCTTCTCTCCCACTATTCCGTGCCATTGCATGTTCCTTCGGTTTTGTGAGTCTCCTGCTACACAATCTTCCACCTCTATTATTCCAAAGTATACACTGCAATAGCCATACCATTCCTATTTCGTGTGATTTGATTTCCTTTTCCGAATGGCTTGCTTTTCGCCGAGCAGCTCTCCTATCCACCTTTTTTCTTGCCCCAACACGGCATTTACTTGTCCTGTCTCTTTTTAAACTAGTCTCATACTCAAATTGCCATTGTCATTACATTTACCTATACTCTTCGCCCTTGCACACAAATACTTCAGTCCCTGCCACTTTCCACTGACTCTGACCTGTGGCTACTTCCTTTTCAATTCACATAAACTAGATTCCAACACTTTTCTAGATCTGACATAATATTTATGCTCATCACAACAACTAAATTCAGTAAATAAACTCAGGGAATTGAAACCCTATTTACCAATCCCAAAATGTTTGCTTTTGAATTTTTGGGCAAAATCATCATGAATGAGACAAAATTAAGTATACATTGCTCATTTTAGTTACTAATGTTGGTAAATCAAAGATATGTTTAAATGCTAGACTACCTATCAATAGGTTACTGTAATGCTTTTGGATGATTATAGTAAATGATTTAATGTAACACTGTAATTCGTAGGATGATGCTCTTTTAGACAAGAGTTAGTGGATGTAGAATATTTAGATGGATTTAGATAAGTTGAAAAGGGTATTAGGTGTGGAATGGTGTAAGATAGCGATCAAGTGAAATGGAAAGAGGGAAAAAGGATTTGATCTGTCGACGTGGTGGGATAAATAATTGGATTTAATTCAAGTAGTCCCAATTATCCTCTGGTTCATTAAGTGGATAGCCGAAGTTTATTGATAAATGCAAAGCTCACCATAGAAGCTACCGCAGTTGCTAACAAAAACAAAGCCGTGCTTGAATCTGTGTGAGTGAGTGGATGGGTAAGGTAAGTAAGCAGTGAGTAGCAGCAGTAGATAGTTAGCGAGTTGGGAATAGGTCAGGGCGAGACAGTGAGACAAAGTAGAGAAATGCAATGGATTGACGGACGAAGCCCTATCTTCACTTGTTCCAATGCACTGGCAGAGAGACGTCGCCTTCTGGAACACCGTGCTTCTGTGCGGAGGAATTAAACCGATATAACGGTTAGGTAACGTACAGTAGTCGGTGGAGTAGCAGTCACAGCAATAATAATATGGGAGGGGGAGGAAGACGGAAGAAGTGTAGTGAGTAGTTGTGTAGGAAGGTGTAGGAGTTGGTCCGTGGATGTGCGTAGGTACACATTACACTAACTAACTACAAGAGTCATACAGCCTTCTTGATGTCGTTCCAGGTAATAAGACCGTGTAGAGGTGGGCTCTGTCTCGATTATACATCTTTCTATCTGCATCTACCTGCTTCCGCCACTTCCGACCTCCTCCATCTATTATCTCCGCCACACCGTCTAAACTCTGTAATGTTAATGCTAATTGCTACCTAATTGAAACCTCTAATGGGCAAAGTGAGACACCATCTGCTCCTCCCGCTCTGGCTTATGACTCCACTCCTCCTCGTGTAAATATCATCTTATCTTATCACTGATAGTCACAATAGTAGGACACACGGCAATGAATAATTGAAAATTCAACCTCAATCACATTGTTTTCCATACTAGAAAAATTAAGAGACTGAACTTTGCCTCTTTTACGTCATCATTCATAATAGTTATCATTATCATGAATGGTATGCATTAACACTGATAAATCATAGATTGGCTTATTTAATGTGTCTTTAACTGTAGGCTCCATTTACACTGCTAATATACACTATGCTTTTATTAACTGAGTAATTGACAAGATAGACTCAGACTCAGGTATTCGGTTCAGACTTTTTAAAAATCATAATCTATATTAATGTTTCATCTCATACTTCGACTCGTAATTGATCTGGAACACAATGCCTTTTTAGTGTCAAAATTACCAAATTAGTCATAGAATTATTCCGGACGTACGTAAACAATCTGATAATAATGTAATTGAAAATTTTGCCATTGTGTAAATGTTATTAGGTGAAGCAGAAGCGTCTCAGTTAATAATTTTTACCTATAAAAAATGCTTAAATATTGGCATAATTTAAAGTAAAAGATAATCTGTGGATAATTAGAGGAATTTCTTAAGGACAGTAGAGGAACTTTTAACGTATATGGTAGGCAGCTATATATGGTGCCGATTTTATTAAGGTCTCGCATTACATTACGATTTAAATTGATGGAGTAAGTTGGTGAATTAACTAACAAATAGGCACTAACATCAATATTGAGGTTCTAGAAGTATGTAGAGATCTAATAGTTTATATGAACAGAGATTGACAGAGCGAATGTACATGTGACGTAGTAAATGCTTAATATATTTCCCATGCCTATACAGTTATGTGACAAAAGAAGAAAATCTGCTTTAATAAAGTGGCAAGGGGAGAAGAGAGCAGTCTTTCTGGGATAACTGATGCTTGTAGAATGAAGAAATACTCGTGATACTATAAGGGGAGTGAGTATATTACGGATTTACTGTTTACTAATAATACATACTATATGTTTGTGGCAAAAGTTGGTGAAGTAAAGTAGAAACCCTGTCTCACGTCAAATTTTCTAAATAATTTTCTAGTCATTGTGCTCAGTTCTCCGCAAAGCAGATCTCTTCTGGCTAATAAGAAGGACCAACACTAAGAAGACAAAGGCTTTTTATCCGATTGCTTGTTGACTGAGACAAATGACAAAAACTTTTCAAGTCCTAAAAGGAGTGGTCTGAATTGATCCCGAGTTTTAAGTTACACCGACTACTAAGAAGAAGACCGACTTTCTACGTATATGTAG
Source organism: Tomocerus maximus (assembly GCA_019776445.1). Taxonomy (NCBI): domain Eukaryota; kingdom Metazoa; phylum Arthropoda; class Collembola; order Entomobryomorpha; family Tomoceridae; genus Tomocerus; species Tomocerus maximus. Next base: position 40,267 of record JABASH010000058.1, read on the forward strand.
ACAGATATTATTTCTCCAGATTTGTCGAGTCTATAGGGAGGAAGATTATTCGTATAGTACAATCAAAATGATAGTATTGCTGATAAAATTTAGTGAGAAGGAGCTACTACATATTACATTACACTAGACACAGTACAAGTTTCCCAATAATTGCGATGCGCACAGGTTGCACGTACTCGTCTACTTATAGGAGAATTATGTAACGTTGGGGTAAAACTGGTAAAAGTATCATCACAACACGTGGACGCGGAATGGAAACAAAACGAGTAACTTGAGCAAGAGAAGTAAAATGGGCATCACCTATTATTACCGACCTGTGTATGGATTCTTATAAATAATACATGATTTACCTATGTCTCTATTTCTCAGAACACTTCTTTAGTAATGCATCATTTGTAGCTATGTACAACTTTACGCTAACATGACTACGTATAGGCTCTATGAATGTATTTGTAATAAAATGGGTTTTGTTAGGATAAAATTGTAATAAATTGGGTAAAACGCAATTGAACCAATAAGCAATCCAGTTTTGTACGTACACAACCAACAAGACTAACAATTCAAGTAACGTGAGATTTTGCTTCTAAAAATTGTCAACAACCCAGGGAAATATTTTCTTGAATAACACTAAAAGGTGCTGTTGGTGCCATATTACATTCCTTCCTCAATATAAACAAGATATACCTACTACTACATTAAACACATCTATACAGGCAGAACAGGAATACAGTTCTACTGTTTCACGTCCGGTATGCACGCTTAGCTTCGTATCTACTCTTTTAATGTTTAATACATTCTTGCTCACCTATACTCGAATCCTTATGTATATAGGATTCTGCACAACAACACTACAGAAAATGTTGTGGTCTATTCCGTCCTGTCTTCTACTACCTGTTCCTTTGCTTCCTTCTACCATTCACATTCTCTACCCTTTCTTTCGACAGAATGTCCTGTCATGTCTTTTTAACGTTTTTAATGCACTTCTGTGTGCTTCCACTTTTGCCTAACTATATTCTACTAGCTTATAAAGAAACATACTTTATAGAATTATTCAGTAATAAAACTATTACATAGACACAGACGTAAACTCCTGATTTTTAAATTGCAATCAGCATGAGAACATTTAAAAACTTGGAATGCACGCCCGAATTTACAAGATAACATAAAAATGGTTGCATAATTGTCTGATCATAATGAAAATACAATTTATTTGTACCATATCGATCAGTATAAGTATTTGTGTTTTGAATTTGATCTGGAGAGTAGTGTAGATAGATAATTGTTTTATTCTCCAAGTGTCTTACATAAACTTCTAAAGACGTAGTAAGAGGTATTGTTCCACTGAAAGACTATGAAATGTGTTCTAAGCAGGGTTTTCCCGCTAATCAAGATTCTGTATATTTATCTAACTACGTGCTCTATTACACTATTGCAGAAAGTACGAAATGCATGCATCTCTATTTTTCAGGTAGTAAATACAGAGATATATCGGTAAAAAAAACTGCCAACTGCATCTCTAGGCAGAGAATAAAAGTAGGAGAACTGAGGAAGGTATGTGTAAAAAGATATAATAATAATGCGATATTAGTAGTAGACACGATATAGTTTAGGTAGTACTTAAAAGTAAGTTCATCCGCGAGTTAGTAAAGCTGAGTGTCTTTATATTGTGGAGAGTGTAATCTAAATAGTGGAGGGGTAGAGGTAGAATGCAGTACCTACTAAGTGGTGCACACGGTGTACTATACCATTGCTTATTGTTCTGTCTGATAGGAGACAATGCTGTGACCTCAAAGTATGTATGTAAGCAGCACTGAAAAGCCCGCGAGCGAAGCTGAGTTTCTCTTGCGAAAAATGCCAAACTTATTACTCTTAATAGCAAGCCGATGCCCTGGATGCTGGGAACTTTGTTCACTCACTACATATACATACTTGACTTAGGTAGACAACGGCATCACACAGAACAGAATAGCCAACCAGTGCTACTCAATCGTGATACTCATAATATTCTTCTTTTAATGTCTACCAAAGGAATGACTCCACCTTGATTTAACTTTCCTAACTGAGCAATTCATTTTTCATACTCAAATTATTCACTACGTAAATTGCAACATGCCAATCACATCCGAACCTTTCTATAGACAGATAATTCATTATTCATCAGTAGAGATCATATTGTGTCTACATAGCCATTTGATACCTGCATACATACACCTAGCGACCTACAGACAAAACGTTAGTACGAATTAGTACGCAAACCCATAATCAAAATGATCTATCACGATCTACCGTGTACAAAAATAAAAGTATTCCGTCCCTCGACTTATAATTAGATACATGAGACGAAACATAATATGCAGATTATCATTCAAAGGTGTGTGGGCGTTTTTAAAATTGTAATTTATTTTCTTAGGTATAATTTTTAGATAAAAATGTGCTGATAAGATATGGAAGGAAGTGGCTTTTGTTGCTCGGACAGTTTTTGCACGGACGGATGTGTTACCGTTGCTCTGCTACTGTGCACAATCCCTCTATTGAGCTATCCAGATAAATATCATGAAATGAGATGCATAATGTGAATGACTAGATTGAGAAGGACAGGGTTGTTTGGAGTTTGGGGAAAAGATTCCTTAATGCCAAGGAATCGGATTGCTATTGGGAAATCGGATTTTGAGCCCAGTTTCGGTTGGATGAAGTCAACTGTGGGCAAAGGAAAAGAGTCTTCAACTTAAAGACACACAAAACTGAACTAAAAGAGATAAAGAGGAACGAACTGTTGTGTTACATACAATACGTCACACAGCGCATCTCATCTTTACTCACTCACTCAGAATCAGTCAAGTCAGCTTCCCAGCTTCAGCTCAACTCGCTTCACTTCAGTCGCTCAGCCTCCACTTTACTTCACCACACTGCACTCCGATGCTACACTAACTCACAATCAGTTGAGTCTACCTCCGTCCAGCTCTCTACCTCCGCTTTATCCTTTCCTCCACCCGTCTGTCTCACATTCTGTCCTACTCACAATTCTCACATCCCATACGCTACTCATCATCTCACTCTACATGCAACTTAATGCTAATTCCATTACAAAATGTGCTAATGTCATATTATCCTTAAATCCCCAGAGAATCATCTATCGTTTCAAAATCATTTTTCTAAACCATAATTTTCATGGAATATTCCACTTACCATATTTGCCGATAATTTCTTATAGTTTCAGTCTCTATTATTCAGATAATGTTGAAATCAGTATTTGTGTTAATACACCCTTATAGACTTTTTACACCCCGCAACCCGATCCTCATAATACTTTTGTTCATTTTTTACTAATTGTAATTCTAAATCCATTGCTGGGGAATAATTCCTAGTTTAATTATTTAAAGCCCAATTTTCATTGATTTACCTCATTTGTGTGTGTGTGGATATAACCCGAGCCTTGCCTAGTAAGACTTCAGAAAAGCAGTAAGCTCAGTCTGATCAGCTTTACCCGAAGCCCACTGCGAACAATACCCAACAGCAACCACGACCTTGCTATTTTAGTTACAATAACAACTGATGATGCAGACTCTACTTTTCATGTAAATTGTCAATCTTTCAAGTAAATTCGAAACTTTTTAAAAAGATTTGAAACTTTTCGAGCAATTTCGAGTTATTCGAAACTATTCGAGTAAATTTGAAACTTTTCGAGTAAATTCAAGTAAATTTAAAACTTTTCGAGTAAATTTGAAACTTTTCGAGTAAATTCGAGTAAATTTGAAACTTTTCGAGTAAATTCGAGTATTTTGAATCTTTTCGAGTAAATTCGAGTAAATTTGAAACTTTTCGAGTAAATTTGAAACTTTTTCAGTATATTCGAGTAAATTTGAAACTTTTTCAGTATATTCGAGTAAATTTGAAACTTTTCGAGTATATTCGAGTAAATTTGAAACTTTCCGAGTATATTCGAGTAAATTTGAAACTTTCCGGGTATATTCGAGTAAATTTGAAACTTTTCGATTAAATTTAAAATTTTTCGAGTATATTCGAGTAAATTTAAAACTTTTCGAGTATATTCGAGTAAATTTAAAACTTTTCGAGTATATTCGAGTAAATTCGAGTAAATTTGAAACTTTTCGAGTAAATTTGAAACTTTTCGAGTATATTCGAGTAAATTTAAAACTTTTCGAGTATATTCGAGTAAATTTAAAACTTTTCGAGTATATTCGAGTATATTCGAAAAAAATTGAAACTTTTCGAGTAAATTTGAAACTTTTCGAGTAAATTTGAAACTTTTCGAGTAATGTCTAGTAAATTCGAGTAAATTTAAAACTTTACGAGTAATGTCTAGTAAATTCGAGTAAATTTTAGTAAATTTGAAACTTTTCAAATGAATTAAAGTAAATTTGAATATTTTCGAGTAAATTGGAGTAAATTTAAACTTTTCGAGTAATTTCGAGTTTATTTGAAACTTTTCGAGTAATTTCGAGTAAATTTGAAACTTTTGGACTAAATTCGAAACGTTTCGACTAAACTCGAAACTTTTCGACTGAATTTAAAACATTTTTAGTAAACTAATTAGTTAACATTTGAAACTTCGAAAAGTTTCGAATTTACTCGAAAAATTTCGAATTTACTCAAAAAATTTCGAATTTACTTGAAAAGTTTTGAATTTATTCGAATTTATTCAAAAAGTTCCGAATTTATTTGAAAAGTTTCAAATTTGCTCAAATTTACTCGAAAAATTTCGAATTTACTCCAATTTATTCGAATTTACTCGAATTTATTCGAAAAGTGTCAAATTTACTCGAATTTACTCGAAAAATTTCGAATTTACTCCAATTTATTCGAATTTACTCGAATTTATTCGAAAAGTGTCAAATTTACTCGAATTTATTTAAAAAGTTTCAAATTATACTCGAATATACTTGAAAAGTTTTGAATTTCCTCGAAACGTTTTGAATTTACTCGAAAAGTTTCGAATTTACTCGAAAAATTTCAAATTTACTCGAATAGTTTTTACTTCACTAGAAAAATTTTGAATTTACTCGAAAAGTTTCGAATTTAGTCGAAACGTTTCGAATTTACTCGTAAAATTTCGAATTTAGTCGAAAAGTTTCGAATTTACTCGAATTTATTTGAAAAGTGTCAAATTTACTCGAATTTATTTGAAAAGTGTCAAATTTACTCGAATTTATTTAAAAAGTTTCAAATTTACTCTAATATACTTGAAAAGTTTCAAATTTACTCGAAAAGTTTTGAATTTCCTCGAAAAGTTTTGAATTTACTCGAAACGTTTCGAATTTACTCGAAAATTTTTGAATTTACTCGAATAGTTTTTAATTTACTCGAAAAGTTTTGAATTTACTCGAAATTACTCGAAAAGTTTCAAATTTAATCGAAATTACTCGAAAACTTTCATACTTATTCAGATTTACTCGAAGAGTTTCGAATTATCTCGAATTTACTCGAAAAGATTCAAATTTACTTCAATTTATTTGAAAAGTTTCAAATTTACTCTAATTTACTCGGAAAGTTTTTAATTTACTCGAAAAGTTCCAAATTTACTCGAATTTTCTCGGAAAATTTTAAATTTACTCGAATTTACTCGAACAGTTTCCAATTTACTCGAAAAGTTTTAAATTTACTCGAATAGTTTCGAATAACTCGAAATTGCTCGAAAAGTTTTGAATTTAGTTAAAAAGTTTCAAAATTACTCGAAAAGTTTCAAATCTTTTTTAAAAGTTTCGAATGAAAGATTGACAATTTACATAAAAAATAGAGTCTGGATCATCAGTTGTTATTGTAACTAAAATAGCAAGGTCGTGGTTGCTGTTGGGTGTTGTTCGCAGTGGGCTTCGGGTAAAGCTGATCAGACTGAGCTTACTGCTTTTCTGAAGTCTTACTAGGCAAGGCTCGGGTTATATCCGCACACACACATTTATTCGCAATTGACAATAAAAGGATTTTCTTTATCTTAACACTCACAGGAGTATTAATATGTTTGGGGTATTAAATAATGCAGCAGGGTAAGCAGGTATTTTTGATTTGGTAGATTTTGATATTATAGATATAGACATTTATATAAATAGTGGATGTATGGTTGAAATTGTATTGCACATTGTAAGCATAACGATGTACATAATGGATGTGTATCCATCATTATTTGACAGGTTGCGCATATGAGATTGGTATAGCGATGTAAAAGTAGTAGGAGTGTGTAACTCGACATGGGTTGTCTATGAATAGTATAGTATTAAGATAAGTAGCATCGGCTGCTGCACTTAACGTCTGTGGTCTCAGTAGTCGACTGCTATAGGTTAGAACATGACAGAGTTGTCTTTTGATTGTTGTCATTCTTTGCTGGCTGTGACGTGTACATGAAACTGTCTATGAATGGATTTACTATGCAAGTGACTCTCTGGGAATGTATTTGAATGTTTCGTCTTGTCTTGTACCTATGACAGAAATGGCAGTAGCAGTGTCATTTTCATGTAGCGGATTTCTTAGGGAGGTTGGAAGTCGCAGGTTGAGTCGAATGTTTGATATTGTCGTGGAATTTGGCTATAGAGTTATATAAATGGTAGCATTAGGGACTGGTGTATTGTGGAGATAAAGAACAGTCTTTGTAGGAAGGATACTTAAAGTTAATCAAGTATGTAACCAAAGAATAATATATCTGGCGAGGTTTCTTAAGGTGTAGTAGGAAGGAAGGTGTGGATTTGAAGGAAACGTGTTGCTTTGGATTGAATGGTTAGGCTGTGCATTCATAGAGAAGAGTTTATATGAGTTGATTTGGTTGTATTAAGGCTGTATGGTTTTGGGTGATATGATATGAGTTTGATTTGGCGTTGCATGTCGAGTGGAGGGTGACGGGTCATGTATGACTTTCGGTCGACCGGCGTTTGGTATTCTGCTAAGCTAAAATAAAGTAGCGGAGCAGAACGATTGAGTCCAGTGGAATAGTTATTAAGCACAAGACAGAGATAGCCACATTGCTCAGCATGCATATTATATCAGGACAATTATAGCTAATCGCAAGAAAATTCAATACTAACTACCTGAGAAGGAATAGTTAGAAGGCTCCGCCCCCACAAACCGTTCCCTCACACTTGATTTTTAAATGCAATGCAGACTGTGAAAATATTCGATGGAAGGGGCATACCTTTTGTGATCTGATGCAATAGAGCATAATAGTGTATTAGTTTATTAAGTATGTGAATGCATGAGAAAATATAATATGAAAGGGGCATGGCCTGGAGGTGATATGCTGTGTGCGGGTTTGGTGGCAAAACGGTGGCTCCGGAGCCGCAGCGTTTTCCGTTTTTTGTCCGCCCGGCAGCGGCAAGTGTTCATCAGTTCTCGACTACTGTATACAGTCTTCTTAGTCCTAACTAACTATAGGATTCCTATATTTATAGAGTCAGAGCACAGATATTACTATTTAGAGAGTGAAATTACTACAAAGAACGAGTACTTAGAACTTGTATGTACAAAGTTCTGTTTTCTGAAAGTAAAGTAACTAGGAATGTCTAGTGGAGCTAATGCTTCCTTATAATGTCTATAAGAGTAGTCACTAATGTATGCTATCAAGTATATGGCTATATCACCCACCTACCATAATATGTATGTATAGAGAGAGTTAGTGTTGTAGGTGCTGTCCTGTCCTTTCCATTCCGCACAGTTTTGGTTGGAGATCGATCCCCTCTTTTACGTTCCATGAAAATATCGATCTCCACGGGAGCACAAGGAAAATCTACCTCTCGTTCGTCGCTTCTTTCTTTCGCCGAAATTCCCCATTTCTCCAATCCATTTCGAGTCATGCTGAACTGCGACTTGTGCTGATACTCACTGAACACGAGCAGAGTGCCTGAACTCAACTGAACTACCCACGAATGAGGAGACAGACTTTACGGACCTATCTCCACTACAATAAATACTCCCGAACCTCACGAACTCGCCTCACAACAGACACTGGCGTACACAACAGACTCAGTGAAAGCAAAAGAAGACACAGCCAACTCGATTCAAATGCTGAACTCAAGATTAGATGAGATGAGAGTCTCTTTCCAGTCTTTCACTTCTCCAGCTTACTGCATGACGCGTCCACTTTTCCATGCTCGCCTCCTATACTGCTCTACACTCCACTACTACATACTATTACTACGTGGATGCATTAGCACTCTTACAATCAGCTCCGTCACACACTTTCACGGACACACCGACAATCACCATCCTTTCTTTTATCTCACTTATTATATCATAATAACCTCCGTACAAGCCTTGGTACAAGCCCTAGTTACACTCTACTCCTAAAAAACCTAAACACAAAATATCATTATGCATTTCACCATATACATGCTGTCTATACAGCAGCTGCCTGAGAGATACACTTAAGTATCTCCTCTCTATCTCTGTAGTTTCCTTCCTTTGGTTTTGCTTCGTTTGTGTTGACTCAATGATAAACACGACATTACTACTCTTTCTTTTTAAATGTTCGAATCCTACCCACACAGAAGAGTCAGGAACTACTTATCATTAGTAACGAGTATATCTCCCGGCTTACTCACACTATGACTCTACACTGGCGATGAAAACTAATCCTCCCCACAGTTTTCAATTACATTATCAGATCTATTCTGATTTCATATTGTCTTTTCTACAATCAAATCCAAAAAGGTCAACACAACCATTATGTCTACTAGTGACCATGTTAATAGCCATGTCCATTCATTTCCTATTGTCCCTCAATCAAGATCAAAAGTAATTAGAGTTTGCATGATTAATAATTTAATTGCCAGATTCAACATTTGCTCTTGGTTTATCCATCGAGAATTTTGAACTTGCTTACTTATCTGCAGATAAAATTTTTGTTTTCACATGCTCTACTCGAAATACTCGAAAACATGAGTGATGGATCATGTGATCACATGTGATCCATCGAAATAGCAAAAATTGATATCATTTGTTGACAAAATATGGTCAAAATTGTGTATTAACACTATGCATCAAATAATACCTGTAAATCAATTGTCTAGATAATTAATGTTGTTAAGACAAAGTGGAATAACCTACATTGATATTGAGGATCTACAAGTTTAAGGAAATAGTTAGTTACTTAGTAAATGACTTTATTGTGTTCACCAGACTTGAATTTACATGCAGAGTTCAATTACAATGAAATTAGGACTGCCAATTATTACATGAAACTCTGACCTTTTATTTATTACAACATTGCTATATAAATCGTTCAGCATGGTTTGGCAATCTTTTCAAGTTGTCTTAGTGTCTTACCCATATTGCATAACTTACCCCACCAAATCTCAGCTCAATAGGATGGAATTAGAATATACTTATCACTATTTTTCGTAGTAATACAAATGTCAATCTCAAAACGAGCATTAAAACAATAAATAGCCCCAGGTTTCTATGTTTTTAGTCTTTACTTGCTTGCTGAGTCTTAATAACTTGATTTTCTTCTCCACCCACGCCTTTATGGTCATTGCGTGTATACAAAGACTACGTAGCAATGCAAAACATGATGCATTGCTAAAATTTGAATCTAAATTATTTGCACTTTGATTTCTACTGTAAGCTATTAGTATCCGTAGCAGGAATAAGTGAGTCAGTCATTCATAAGTAATGACGAACGAGTGTATTCTAGTAACGAGAATAGTGTTTTAACTACGTGAGCATGCATTTAGAATATAAGTAGACATTCATTAATACAGTTGTTTGCATAAGTGTATAAACTATTTTTGACTCTTATGTATAGTAAGTGTCCTATGTTTATTATACTGTCATGTCACTACTACTGTATAGTTCATCACTCACCAGCAGCACTACTGTCACACATTCATAGTTTCTTAATGGGTGAATGGCTATCAACAATACAAATACAGTGCCAACTCATCTCATGTCCCATATCTAACCACAGCACACACGTTCATTCATACATTTCTTTATGTACATACACACAGTCCAACCTTAGCCTTAGCAGCCTTTATACATATTTCATTTCAATGTCCACTATGTATACACACTAACCCTACACACTAATATATTATGCATTATTGCATTGTATATGTAGTAGTACTATTGCGAAAATAGCATTTTAGTAGCATACATCCTGTCTGACTAAATTTAATTACCTATGTCTATGCTCCTACGCATTTTTCTACTTTCAAAATCACATTGAGGGTTGAAATAATTTTGCTCGCTCAGCGAAGTAAGGTCAGCTTACAAAAATTTTATGAGCTGTACTTATGAAAAAGTAAAATGTACTTTGTGGGTTTACATAACAGTGTCACCCTCGTACCCCCAAATTACAATGTTCCCACAACTATCTACCTAAAATGCCGACCACTAGGGGCTTTCTGCCTTGTTTTTGTTACAGAACAGCTTAGTTAGATTTTACTAGGTATTATTTAGTCATGTCGTGAAGCAAACCAGGAGCAGGTAGAAATAACACTTGTCTGGCAAGCAAGAGAGGGCAAACGTATGATTGGTATATGTATAACACAGTACTTAAATAAGCTCCGGGGTAGTTTTCAACAGAATACAGAGATCACAAAAAATTCCTCTGGAAAAGAATCAAGTCCGATATACATGTGTTCTTTGAAGTTTTTTGTCACAAAAATTCTGTAAACTTTATAACAGCATCACATGAACAAGCAGGTTATCCACTTTCTAGAATGTCTTCACATGCAGCCAACGCTTTGCCGCTGGAATGCATATATTTATGGATATATTTATATACTCTCAGTACATCTTACTCTATTCTACTACTATATGAATTATTTTGGTTCACTATAGTACATGCGTTATATAAATCTCTTTTACAGCATAGCTATCTTAATCTATTCCTAATAGTACATGAAGGATGGGTAAATTATCGAACTAAAGGTATGCCTGACAATTTTTGTTCGAAAACACAAAGATTTTGATATAATAAGTATGATTTATTTTCATCGCACCACGTGGCTGTAAAATAATTACCATATGCAAAGGTATAGGGATTTTACCGATCTATACGAGTACACATTTATATAGACGACTAAGATCCAACAATGATAGCTTTACAATATGTTGTCTATTATCCAATTTATTTCTACTAAGACATGGGCACATCTCTTCAATGCTACAAGCACATAATTTTTTCAAAATTGAAATGAATGGCCAGCATTGTTCTTAGTAAATCCCTAAATTTGCAGGTATAGCCACGATTGTTATGCAAGGTCCAAAGCAACCTGTTTTATGCCTGAGCCCCAACTTCTAAGTTATATTCTTCCATAAAATTTTTACCTAAGTTGGTAAATAGTTTTGCTGTTGCAATTCAATATAAAAGCACCCTTAACAAGTCCACTCAGTTATCCTACCTTTTGCAGACTTCACTAAATTAGTAAATTACATGTCTATATAACCAATTTGAGCACTTTGGCAATTGCCCGCCATTGAAAATGGCACGATGATCATTTTGATTGTGTATTCTAATAATGAAGGCTATATACTATAGACTAGAACCAAAGAGATTTATGTTTCCTTGTGTTAATTACAGTATGGAATGGTGACAGGAATAATTACTGACGATTAGATTCTAGAGATAGTGGACTGTACTGCCCCACGAATTTCACTGTTGCATGTTATTGCATTGCATACCTTGATTTTGCGCTGCATGTCCTGAAAAATATTTTATTTTGGTTTCTCTTCAATATGGTCAGAATATGTTTGGTAAATATTGGTTTCTAATTTCCATTGAGCATCTAGAAGTGTTGTATGTAAAATTACATAATTAGAGTCAGGGAGAGAAATAAAGTCATCATTATAATATGGACTATGAATATGGAATTAGATCCGAATCCAATTTGCTAAAACAGAAAAGAGTTCGTAGCCTATGGCCCACAGTTTTGGTTTGTATTGTGATAGTATTCAGATGAGAAGACTTAGTGAAGCTTTTTTGAAGAGTAACTAGAATTATATGATTATTTTGAATTAGTAATTAAAAAAGGATAATCTCAAAATAAACACATGAATGTATTTAGTGTCAGACCATTAATTTTGGGGGTAAATTATTATCGGTAATATATAGATTGTCAGATGGCATATGCGACTTCTTAAGGATTTGATGCAGAGGTAAATATCTTACTATTACTGAGGGTTATAAATTTGGCTTAAGACCCTAACGCTAAGTATGTCATCTAAATTCTCTAGTATTCTGTCAGTCCATCCAAAAAGTTCCCTGCTAACGGACAGATGTACCGGAGGACTGAATATCCATAATGAAGCACTAAGCAGTTATAGTAGAACTAATCTAGAATAATTTGAAATATTGAGAAGATGTAGAGAAAGAATGAATAATTTGAGTTAATAGAAAAGAATGTTTTAGAATTAGCCTATGAGCTCATTGGATGTTGCTGGATAAATAAACCACCTATACAGGTTTCTATTGTGCCAAAGGGAATTTTATTCAGGTCCTGCAGAATAAACTTTAAATGATAGATCTATTTATTTATCTTGAGACTTTAGCGCTTGTACTGTACTACCCGTGAACTTATTGTTTACTCCATTTGCTATGGGAAGCCTTTCTGACGGCTGTGGCTTCTTTTGTCAGTAGGCGGAATAGGGGATGAAAATGAAATGATAAAGGTTCAAGTTTCCTATGTAGGCATAAGTTGCATAGACTCCGTCGACTAGGCACTGCTCTTATGCAATACCACACAATTCACTAAGCTTAAATGTACCCTACACAGATACAGATAATAAATGTACATACATTACTACTTAAACCAGTACACATAAGTATATAGACGTAGGTATATCAGCACTAAACTGCTCTGTAGTATTCTTGCTCCGTATAATCTGTAGGATGAGAGATGGACTGAGGTAGATGTATGTCTATAGAAACCTTGCCGCCGGTGTTTAGCCAGTTTACCACATCACATCCTCCTATTGCAAATACATAACTGGCTAGCAGCACAGCCAACCTCACAATAATATTTATATCTCCACTACAAGCATGGCTCTACTATTTTCTGTTTATTTACATTGCGACGGCCAATATTACGCATTATATTTTAATGAGGGACACATTGGCTAACATTGTAAATACTAACTCAAATGATACGTTACAATCTCCATGGACGTTTGCTTGACAATAATTTACTATAGCCAGATGGATTGCACATCAATAGACAATCCCAGAAACCATCCTTATAATACTGGACATGGAATAGGCTAAATACAATTACCAGTAAATCCAGCATTTTCCATCTATACATATTATGTCACACAAGTTGTATTGATAATACTCTATGCTATAGTTTTCCTATAAACGTACGCAATGGAAGTAAATAATTATCTGTTAAACATTACAAATGAGGATTATATTTTATTCTGAGATTAATATTTTGTGGGCCTGAGTTTTATAATATTTTGTTAAAAATGTGTAAATGTATGACTTGAGGTATAAAGTAGTTAGAATAGGGCATAATCATCTGTAAGGTATATGGTTATATAATGTAATATAAGGGTAAAGTACTGATTGCATGTCTCAGGGTATAAGAATGCAGGCAAGAAGAGTAAGTAAAAAATAAGTAAAACCAATTGTGTAGTGAGTTATACAATGTGTGCATAACATAATGAAATAAGGATATCTGGAGTGAGTTGAAATGAGTATTAGAGGGTTGTATAGTAAAGTATATAGATTGGTGACTGAGAGAATAGAGTCCATGATGATGTGATGCCTGGACGGAGATCCTTCTCCTCTTAATTCTGTGTGTCTATAGAGTAATGTGATGTTAGTTAGAATTATTTGTATACAGATCTGCGGCAAAAAGAAACATGCACATGAGATGAAAAGAAATGACTGTGAGTGAGCAGAGGATATAGACAATGTGCATTTGTGAATGTGTGATCTGTGATCCTTGAAGCATAAGAACTGAACTGGGCATTTTATTGTGTTCTTGGGCATCCATCCTCTACTATTATGGACTTTAGCATTTCATCACAGAACTAGTCTGTTCTGTGGTAGACGAGAGGCAGGCTAAGTCAAGTCTACGACAGCATGGCATGCCATGCCATCATCAAAGTACCACCACTCACTCTACACACCACATCCACTTCTGAACACAATGCCATGTAATATACATAGATTTCAGATGAGAGAGAGAGGTGGTAGTATTCACTAACACACCTGCACTGACTCTGTCCGAACCATGCAAAAGCATACAAGGGATGTATAGAAATGCACAGATTCTACTTTTCAGCCTTAGATAGAGGATTACAATGTAAGTTTGTCTCGTCGAATGCAACGTTCTATTGTGTATCACTTAGAGTATAAGATACCGTAGCAAAGCAACAGCAAAGCAACAAGAGAAGAAGGTTGAAGAATTGAGTGGAGGTGCATTGAACTGGCATCCTTTTCACCATCAGAACACAACAGAAGGACTCATCTTACTATTTTACTAACTCTCTTCTTTCAGAATCCTTAAATACACCCTTCTTCCCATTATACACACAAAATACATTTACATCCTCACTCTAAATACTTTCCTAGCTTAACTCTACTCTGACTCCCATTCAAACACACTAATACTATTACTCTAATCTACTAAATTACACTTGAAATCTACACTGCATTTCATACAACTTACTAAAAAATCAAACAATTAGGTACTTGCATTTCGAGTTATCTTGCTAATGTATACTCTACTTAACTCAAGTGGGTAAAACTATTTCTTGCTCGCTTTTTCTATATAATGTTCTCGGACTGCTAGAAACAGGGAGTTAATTTGGTTCCTTTATGCACCAAGAAATAAGGAAATAATATAGCACAAACACATAATTCTATTACTAAGTATAGTAAGTAAAATATTTATTGAAAACCTCTAATACAGTATTTTCCTAACTTTGTTTAGTCAGAAAATATTTTGTATATTTCAATTAATTTATTATAACCACAATAGATTAGTTGCATGTTACAACCTAAGCATGTGTATTTGGGGTGCGCTTAGTACATGGGCCTAAAAGTGCATGTACTACCATAAAAATTTATTATACACCACCACACAATGCTGAGTTACCACTCTTGAGTCGTTCTATAGTTCTACGTTCCACTACTCATAGACATTTCCTTTCTCTTTGCTAAAATCTATGACATAATTATATTAAACAACCTCAGTATCTCTGACTTCTACAACTTCTACTCAGTCTATATAGCTATTCACCAACGCTAATTTAATTAGCCAGCTATGCAAAAAAGATGTGCTCCAAAATAATTGTATCCTATTTTTGGACGACAATTATTGATCAACTTTCGAAATATCCAGACTTCTTCCTAATCAGTTACGTGTGCTTGCATAATGGAAACAAAATTTTATTACTACAGTTTCCCATACGCTATAATGGTCTGGCTATGTAAGATGCAATGAGAATTATTACATAAGAACGAATAAAATTTTAACTAGTGTGTCCTAATTCTTGTATTATTGTTGTCAATAAGCATCTTGAAAATGAAAATGGAGACTCATTTAGGTTTATGGCTAAATATTTGGCTATGATCTATAAATATCTACCAAACTAATTTTTTAATATTGAACAGACAGACAGCTGTACAGTTACAAATAAAATCTTTAAAAGTTCGTGTCAAAATTAGCAAATTGGGCCAGATTTATTTTCATTTTATTCAAAATAGTGAATGCTTACAGATTTATATTTTTCCTGACAAAATGTGGAGTTAAACCTATGAGCTTGTGTAAAGGTATTCATGTGCAGTGTACAATGTACAATGCATTGTTTGAGAATGTCTGACAATGCATTATGTAGTTTGTAGACAGATAAGAAAACTAATGATGAGACATCATGCATATTATTACAGAAAGTCATGATGGTGTTCAAGAATATTATTCTCGTGGTTATAATAGTGAAAATGTCACTTGCTCTACGGTATATATTAATGCTTACAGTAGAATAGCATATCGCACGAGGGTTGTGCTTACTAGAATTTTGCTCACATGCAGAATCTTTGCAGATTTGACGAAACTGTTGGTGTATATGCAACTAGTTGGGAGGAGAGGTTAAAAACCTTAGAAATCAAAGAATGTCTTAAATAAAAGTTACAACCGTTACGAAAGGTAAGCAAAATATAAATAAGTCATGACCTCAATAAACAATCCACTTTTCCATAACTAATGATAACAACATCTCAGCTCAGCTCTTTGTGAGAGAATCACGTCAAAGATTCATGAGCAATATTAAGTGCTGATATACCGGGGTGTATGTAGTACTGATTTTCTGTCTACTCCACAATGTACATACATACATACTTAATACATTTGCAAGTACAAGTAGCTATATCCCATGGTCCTCTAGACAAATGCAGTACAGAACAGTGTACAGTGAGTGCATTGCATTGGGGGATTAAAAATGTCTAACAATCAACCATCATCTGATATTGCAGCAGGAGGTTCATAGATGTAGTATTTTTTGGCATTTGCATAGAGACGTAATAAAATAATAATATGCATGCAGACTACATTCATTTACACCGACCCTAGCTACTTTATACACATTAGTTTGCATGTAGGCACTTTGTGTGCAGTAATTATTTTCACAATGAACTTTTAGCCAAAGCCACATGAAAAATTGGGTGCAACCTTTTTATCTAATCTGATCCATGCAATTTTGTCCATCCTGTAGTACTGTACTTACACTAAGAATTAGACAGGTTGACTTTTCGACAGTAAACTAGGTGTGTGTCAACAATTGCAAATCCTCACGAAGGAACACTCTGCTCTTTATATTCCGATGGCTTTAGTGCATATCAGGTCGTTATACATCCTTCATCTATGTAAACGCATAATAGAGATTATCCCACACAAAGGTGTGATTAATAGCTATACTACATAATACTATAGGATCTGAAATGTACGTATCAGAAGTAAATACAAATTACAAAACTCAAGTTATAAGACTGATTAATATACAAACTCACGGAGCTTGTATCTATACCTACATTTTTAAGTATTAAGACATAAAAGATATTACAGACGTATGTAGAGCATCCTACAGACTCCTCTTTGCAAATTAAATTTTCAGCACTTTTGCAAGACGGACTAGATTCGAGCAAGAAATAGATACAAATAGAAGACAACATTTTCTATAGGCATGGCCATTGTAGAGATAAAGTAGAGAGTCTCTAGAAATTGTGGCTACATGTCAATCCGTATCTACTTTACGAGTCAATTCATTATTTCATTAGTTAATGCATATGGACAAGGGCTCATTCATGCAATTCATCATAGACTATTTTTATGTGGTCGTATCTTGGAGGTAAGGGTGAGCTGGAAATAAGGAAATGTAATAATAAAGTCATCCTGGAATGTCGTGGAGCTTCAAGAGAAAACAGAGTGGCTTATTCAATAAATCAATGACCGCATCAACGAGGATGGCCCATTTACATCCAGCATTGCTTTATTTCCTTCACCGAATCTGGATCAGCCTTGCACATTACAGACGCTGGAGCTGGAAACACTGTATGCTATTCACTTGTCCGTTCGTCTCAAACCTTACCAAACACAATTGCATGACATCCGATGTAGGAAATGAGTCCAGAGGGAAATGCTTTGTCAAATGGCTCGTGCTGTCATTTACACCTGTTGTATAGTCACGCCTATAGGTAATCGTATCATGGACACGACTTGACTTCCCTCCGATCCAGCCTATAATGCATGTGTACTTAGCTACACACCCAAAACAATCTTCCCATATACACTCATATACAATCCACATACTAGATGTCAAACTATTATGATGTAGCCATAATATTGTTAGCTACTGACATTGATCTATGCATTTCGAAATAACTCTTTCAAATTATCCTGTTTCTATACCCAAATTAAAACGAATGCCAATTAAGGCTAAACCACTCCTTTATTATTTATATTTTGCTTAAATTATGATGTCCTCACTTAAGACATTCTAGAAAATATTATCTGCCATAACTGGTACACTTACTTTACCTACTACATTAACCCAGCATGACGGCATAACGGTAGATATCTTCATTCAATAGAGATTTTTTCATGCATTGTCAGTTCATGATAGACAGCAAGCGTAGATAATGTCCATTTTCTTATTGTTACCCATTTTTAATTTTACAATGCTCCCAAAACTTATAAACTAACATTAACTTTTAATATTGACATTTTGAACAAGGCGGTCTATGAAATGCAATGAAGATTGTTAGCAATCAGTATTAGTTTGCGAGTTTATCAACTTTGTTTTCTTTGAACTTTATGATGGATTCATTGATACCCCAAGCGGTGGTGGGTTAAGTGAGTTCTGTTTAGTATGGAGTCTACAGAATCTGGTTCCTTGTAAATGTCAATATTGTGACCAGTGTACAAAAATTACAGGAATTTTTTACCACCACTTTTGTATTTTTGCACATGCACTTTTTACCAACGGCATTTTTACTGATTTGACCATATGTCTTTGATCTACCATTATAAAGCATATTAGCAAACATGCATACCCTGAAGAAACTTATAATGGCACCATTTTCTTTCTTCATGAAATATACGTACTATCTGGGCATCTGGATCCACTTCTATTAGTTCTAATACTTACTATTTATGTAGGTATACTAAGTTTATCTTATAAAATCGTAGTTGTTCCATTGTAAGTATAAATTTCAGCTTGGTAGGACATAATGACATACATAGCTTTACTACTATTACTACAAGTGTGTAAATAATGTCCCATTGAATTATGAAGTTATGGTTGTATGGGTTATGGTGGTTTGAGTAGTTATCCGTATTTTTTGCGGTTTTTGTCGATGGGTGACAATAGCACATTGAGCAAGTGTATATCAATCAATTAAAAGTAAGGTTTGGATGCACATCAGAGTAGTAGCATGTAGTGGTTTGCATCGTATTTTGATTGCGTGGTGTGTGTAGAGAATCTTGTATAGTTTGTATCCATAAAAGACGGAGGAGAGAAGAAACGTGTGTTGGTGTTTTGTGTGTAGAAGCGGTAAGAAGGCAAAGTGTGTAAAGGGAATAAAGGAGGAATGGAACTGTATTCACGTAGAATGGATTGACTAGGATTGAGATCATCCCTCATAATAGACATAGATATAATATAAAGATATTGCCATGAATTCTCCTACAATGGAATATTGAATAGATTTGGTTGAATGCACACACTCGACAGTTCCCGTTGAAAACGTGAAGAAGCTGGAGCTCGGGTGAAGGAAACAAGTTGTCTGACCAAGTCAGTTCACTCATCAAGGGATATCTTGTAGTCTTCCTCCTCTGCCTTCCTTCAGGGGAGAGATTTCCCTGGATATAAATCCTAAAGTGGCTAAGTAGTACCATAGGAAATGTATTCATTTGTACATCTATTTTGGAAGGATCTGGGTCCAAACACTTAACTTTCATTTAGCTAGCATTAGATTAGAAGTATTACTATACGATACGTCATAATAACATGTAAAGCCCATAAGTGAGTTCATAACAAGCCGTGTTGAGTTTTTCGGACAAGGCCAGCTGAAGCAGAGGCGAGTCTTTTATGAAAGAGAGAGAAGAATTCCTTCCACCTCTATATACAAACTTCTTTTGCTTTCGTCTCTAATATTATTCTCGTGTATAGCCAAAAGGCTAGTAGACCTCTATATACATCCCTATGTACATAGATTATAGTTAAATAAGTAAATATATGCTATGTATCGAACCTCTGTAAGTGTATCTATCAACTACTCTGGCGATACACCAGACTTTTCTTGCTCCTGGCCTTTTATGCCACCAAATATCCAGATATGTCATTTTTACTCCCTATCTATCTATACTAGTATGTAGCATTTGCCTAGCTATTATATACTACGTAGTATAATATCGTCTTTAGCATTCTAGACAGTTCTCAGATGTATATGGATATAGATATAATATGTGGAGATGAATTTACCTAAGATTTGAGTTGACTTTGAGGTGGCCAATCTTGATTCTCATTGCTTGCCTCCCGTGCGTCCTCCTATTCTCCAGTGTAAGCATTTATTATATCGATATCCATATGAGTGTATAGTGTATATGCTTGGGCACTGGAAACATTATGCAACAGTGGAGTATAGTGAGTAGATAAAATTTGAGATGCCAATAAACCATTTTGTATAGATAGTGACTGATATTATTAGTATTTAACATATAAATACTTATGACATGTCGTGAGATTAGACGCCTAGTGCATGTAAAGGAGGATGGATGCAGTGAGGATGAGCCATGTAGTTACTTTCGCCAAAGAGTATTATTATTAACATGGTTTGTAGAGAGATAGTGTGGACTGAGGACACTGGAGGAATAGAATTAGTACTCTTTGCATGTCCAGGTGTAGGGACTGCTCCTACCTTTTGGATTCATCTTAAGTCTGTTTTTCTAGGAGTGAGGCAAAGGCGAGTAATAAGTATGCCCTATTACCATTATGGAGTTGGTAGACTTGAAATTTACTTCCAGAATCCTTGATATCGGCCCAGAGGGTTCTACAGCGGAAAAGACACCTTCCAGTTTGAGTTGTTGATGGAAAGGAACCCTTTTGTTCTTCGTTTGCTCTGATACGTAACATATTCTCATTCTATCTGTACAAACATAATATTTCTCAACTCGAGTCTCAACTCAACTCTAGATCCAGACTGAACTGTTTGGGTCTCGTCCAGCTGCACCTGCATCCTCCTCACTGGATCTTTGCCTTCACTTCGGTTCGCTTCAGTTTAGCCAGACTTAACCAACTCAACCTGCATTGCAGAGCATTCTCTAGCCATGAGATTGTTTTCATACTGAACAGATTCGACTCTTGAATTTTTTATACAAGCCCAAACCTACTCGCTTCTCTACTACCAACCAAGTATATCTAATGTAATGTGGTACTACATTTCCTTACTCAACCCGTCGCCGTATGTTCTCCAGTCTTCTTTCGTCGCTCGATTGTCTGTGCTCCGCTTGCACTCTTTTCTCTCTTACATCCTCTCCATTCTCCAACACACTCCATGCTTGTCCCACTTCAATCGTAACCATCACATATTCGAATTACCTTCTTTTTAATCTTATTGTAAACCCACACACTCCAGCAAATTAACATACACGCAATCTTCTGCCCACATAATCATGGAAGAAAATTTAATCTACTTTGATTTTACATTGATTTATATCATCCAAGTTAAAGATTGTGACTGGATATGGATTCAGGATATCAAATAAATACTAAAATTAGTTCATTATGTTTTATCATTATCAAAATACCAATAGTATAGATAAGCACTGTTATATTTTATAGATAAGTTATAGTGCTAGACTATGATATGCTAGAAGATTATCTACTCCAGACTACATTAACAAATTCTCAGTTTCAGGTGACAGTTTTATGATAATCATGCTGATGATGCATTCACTTATGCATTTACTGATTCAGTTTAAATGAAGTTATAACTATTAAACTGGTTGTTTCGATGTACCTAAATAGTGGGACAATTATAATAATAGCGCAAGCATGTATTTATATACACTTACGTTTAGGGAGTAAAACTTTTTTGTATTCATAATAGTACATTTAACCTTGACTAAATTGTCAGAAATAAGTAGCCAGAGGTTCGTCGGTTATTAACAAACCGGATAAGACAAAATTTTCATCCATTTCTGAATAAAAGTTCTTACCAATACTGTAGAAATAATACAGAAAAGAAAAATCTGAAATTTCACCTGCAGTTTTTTAAATAAAGCTATCTATGAGAGTTTTGCAGTAATTTATGGGTATCAGATGGCATAAGTGGCCAAGAGTGAGGAATCAATGCATGGGATGGGTGTGAATCGGTGTCCGTGTTAGTTATGTGTGACCGGGTCAGGAAGTTAAAGACAACAGATTGTTTCGGGAGAGTTGTGAAGTTGTTTGTCGCTGGTGGTATGTCTGGTGGTGGGTGGCTATTTGGTATTTTATTTTGTAAAGCTATAGAGAAGGAATTGGTTTGTCCTGGCTGTGATCTCGTGTTTTGCCTTGCCCATGCCACCGTCTGTCTTTAATGTGGTAACTAATGTTATGTATCCGTGCTTAGGTCCCAGCGTTACCACTTACTCAACACAACTACTCTGACTACTTAGAGAGAACTCAACAGTTCAGTTGAGTTCACTTGCCTGCACTGACTCTCACTCGTCTCCTCCACCCGACTCCTCTAGACCTACTCCCGTTTCAACTCTCTATAATTTATTTAGGAGGCAATCAGCTCGGGTCCTAATGAAAATACCATTTGTGAAGCAAGGCCAGCTCTGTTCTTTCTGATTAACATTTTTCTCATTTGATCACATTAAATTGCATTACATATTTATCGAAAGATAAGCTTTTAACCACTTGTCATGGCTTTTTGGAGAAATCGTGGAAATCCTCTCTATCTCTCACATTGGGCAACTGGTGGCGGAAGATTTCCCATATTGATTTGAAATGCGAGAGTCGAATTGCAATGAGATGTGATGGTTGTTTTTCCTTCTCTTCCACATACATCCATCGCCTCCTTGTCTATTTATTTGGCTCAAACTTCGTGTTTCTCTGTTCAGTCCATACAAACAGCGAAAAGCCACTCGCTATACCTACGTAAACATTTGCAGCATTTGTTGTGATAGAAGCCATGTAAGACACTAAAGCTAGATACTTTGAAGATACGTATCTGTACCCTGAAATAAAGATTCTTGCTAAACCCTAAATCACAGTGAGGTAACCATAACACAGATGAAACTATACAAGTATATCATTTCGTATAGCAGCCACTACTAAATTGCAAATTGAATAGCTACTTATTTTATTTAAAACAGAGTTAAGACACTTTCTGATCAATCAGTTGAAAGCACTTAGGACATCTATAGAAAGAAAGCGCATTGTTTTATTTGAAAGGGAGAACATTGGGATATCTTCATGGTTGGCATGTATAGGGACCTAAGGTAAAGAGACGAGTTGAAAATGTATCTTTGTTTGAGTTGGGAAGAAAAGGGAAGAATAGGAGACATACTAATCTATCTGGAGACACGATTGTCGTCTCGAGATAAAGACATGTAATATTCAAAAGTATACTAAATGCAAATTGATACTTACAACGTACTACCCACTTTCGGGTGCCACAGGAAATTCTTAAGATAGCGAGCAGAACGCCTTTCGGATTTGGAGGGAACGGTGTTTAAGGAGAAAGGGAAGAAAGGAAGCCAGGCCGAACCAAGCCACCGAAAATACAGCTCAATCGATAACGAAAGCAGAATTTTTCTCGAAAAGACAGCCGTCGACTGGAGGTAGAACTGTGTAATGAAATGGAATAGAAGTAGCTACATGCATGTGAGTGTACTGCGGTGTGGCCACGCCAGTCCACCATACATACCATACTTAGCAAGTGTGAAAGGTGAATAGCACCCAACTAGTACTAGGCTACTCATATAAGTGACTAACAGATTATGCTACCTACATACAACAGCTCCGTCCTACTACACAGATACTTACGCTAAACTAAACTAAATTGAAGTAAAGTAGACGCGACTTGACTACAGACAACTGAGTACACCTTTCTACCCGCCTGCCTGTTTACTTCACACACATAATGTCGAATATGCTCAAAACATAAAGATGGGCACACCAGATACACACAGACAGCAAACACGCCAAAGAGAACACTGGATATATATCCTGCCCACGTACCTATTGTATTATTACTTTCACTTCACACAGTGCCACCTTATGTACTTATCCACCTACATTCACAACTATTCTGTGTATTTAGCCACTTTTCCCTATACCTCCTACTTTTCAATATCTCTGTATATCTACTATAAGTATAGTATCTATATAAGTATAGGAAGTATATCTTATAGCAAACTCTACTGCGGAAAAAATCAGACCATAAAATTTGTAGAGTGACAAGTGTGTAAGCAAATATCCTTGAATACTATATGTTTGTCATAGTTCGCAAAAGCACATTACTACAGTCTGCACATAATATCTACATATATATAGAGCCAGGAGACAGCAAATAGGAATATATGTTCCAATATATTTATGTAAGTATGCATGCACTGTATGATTGTCCTCTGGTCCCAAGGAGCAAGAGCATTCGAGCATGAGGATTAAGAAGAGTCGCATCATATCAGAATAGAAAGAGTGAAGCATACTAAAATGCTTAGGACGGAAAGAGAAAGGAAGACGCGGGAGGAAGTGTTGGTGAAAGTAAAGAAGCCGCGGAGAAAGCAAACGCATCATATTGTATCTATCGTGCAGCTAAAAGGCCAAGCGGGGAGAAATCTGTTGTCATTGGAGGTAGTTGTTGGTATTTCAGGATACACGATAGGTCATTCGGTCAAGTCAACCACCATTTTTCTTGCTAGACTATAGATACCCATATAATTTATGGACAAGTCGCTAGTACTACAAATGTACGCATTATTATTACTTGTATAGGGATAAAATTGCAAAATGGAAGACTTTCACCAGCTTTCACCATCCATCCATGTATAACTTTCACCGATCAGACTATAATGCACCTGCCTTTTTATATAAATATGATATGGATAGTGATATTATTTATGGTTGTGAGTAGACAGAGAGAAAGCAGATCTCACCCGAGTGAAAGGGAGCCAAGCGTATTGAAACTGGGAATTTTTATTCGGGTGCACATGTATGTAGATGCAGTTTGAAGTTGGAGGTAGATGATGGAGGCTCAAGTGTTGGCTGAGAGCACTCTGTTCGACTCCCATCCAATTTTCATAACTCCAGCCGTCTTAATGAGACGAGTTTTAATGATTTATTAGAGCATGAGCTCCTTAATAAACTTTTCAAGAGAATCTGTGTTTCTCTAAATCGATAAAAGTTTCCCTCATTTTGTGGCTTTCTTTGGTTGTATTAGTGGCACTCTGCTCGTCACTTGCTCTTTGGCGATGCTCTTGCTTTCCCCAGTCCGGTCCAACCAAAAGAGCTGCACATCCAAGCCACTTCACCGTTACCAACGCCAATCCTTGTCATACGGGCTTTTCCATGTTCCTTCATGCAATCTCGGTCACGTTGTCGCTCCCGCTACCGTGTGATGTGGCAGGCTAGGTATAAAGTAGATAAAGGCCAGACATGAATCAGAAGCTACATAAAATTAGTCAAATACTACTGCACCCACTGCATGCATGATTTCTCTCTACTTTACTCGCGCAAGTTTAAAATTGACTTTCCTAATTAACGAGTATTACACGTAGTGGGTGGAATTTTGCATGTTCCTGGTAGAAAAATAGGTAATCAGTGTACCAAAGAGATGCTGGAGGTAAAAATAGTATTAGTAGGAAAAATAAATTCTAAGAATTGGCAAATGCTGTTCTATAAGTGCATTTCTCGCATTGTTCCCAAAGATGTGTTATGCACTGGATTAGCATGTACTACTATAGGTATGCATGCACTTAAGTAAAAATTCGTTTTGGCCTAACACAACCAAACAATTAGTTTGGAAATATTATTGCAAGTGATACGCATGGAATGGGAAAGTCCTGTACACTTTCCTAATATCGTGCTGATGACATTTATTTTCTCCGTTTCTTCTTTATTTATCAAAGCTTTTGCTAAACTTTGTTATGTGCAGCCAGCAGCTTTGAGCTGGAGTAAAACTTTCTTAAGACAAAAATATGCTTTCGGGCTCTGAGATAGAGAGTTGAAAACAGATCTTATGTCGTGCTCTAGGAAATCATGAAACTTTCGTTTTCTATCCGTTATTTTGCGCTCCAGTATTATACAGCTTTGAATTGAACTTTTGAAGATTTCCTTACATATAGGAATCCCTACCAGACAGAATAGAGAGTCATAGTGAATTCTAAGAAAATTATTCATCCCCAGTTTAAGCTTTGGTCTTCCCTAGTACTCCCTGCATTCTCTTGCCAAACTAAAGCAAAGCACAAAAGAAACAAAGACGAACACTTAGGTATTGCAAATAAGTGTATAGAATAACTAGGCACCAAGCAGTTCATCGTTTATTTCTGTAGTCTTCCGTATACTTCGGGATTGTATATACTTTATATAAGTATACTATGGAATACCCGAGTCAGTTACAAATGTTGCTAAAATTACTGTTACATAAGTAGGTATGTAGTACTGTATCTTTAATTATAAAACTTTTTAGATGAATGGTAATAAAAGGGAAATGACAAGGCAGAAAAGGGCTCTCTAATCCTCGAGATTATTTACAAAGATAAAAAATGAGTGTAGCCAATTAACGTTTTCTTATTTGATTTCTAACATTCATAACGAAGACCAATAGTTTTAGATGTAAAAATGGGAGTGTTGGAGCCATGTGTTGGAGCAGGGCTAAATTGAGTTCAATTGTTGACTTATTATTCGACAACTTAGAGACTCGTAGAAAAGTCACTCACTTAGTTGGATGCCAAAGTCTAAATCCAACTCTGTCTGAGCAGAACTGGCAGGGAGAAAAAGAAAGACACGAACGTTTTGGTCTCGTCTCGTCGTCGTCGGTTTATAGAAGTGGATGAGTGCATGTAGAGTAGTGTCTATAAGGAGCTGCGTAAGTAGATATGTGGATACTTCACTGTGTCTAGATACATATGTGCAGTACAAGAATATTACATATAAATGAGAGGGAAAATAAGTAGGGAAGGAATGAAGGAAGGGAAATTGCGTGGCTTTGTGTCACTACTAAAGTAATGTATAGGGGTAAAGAGTCACTTGACTCAAATCGTGTGGGAGGCAGAGCGAGAGAAAGTGAGCGGATGGGAATAGCAAAACTTGGACAAGAAAAGACAAGGGAGACTCTACTAACTACTCCTATACATATATCTGTCTGAGACTATAAGGACAAGACAGTGTGAGCTTGAGAGCGAGGTCGACTATTGTACATCGAGGTGGGTGAGTGGATGTATATTTAAAATATCTCAGAGAAAAGTGCACACATATACAGAAGAAAGGGGAAACTCTTATACACTTGTGCACTATACAGCTGGCTACCCATAGAAAAAGACGCATATTTTTAGCCCATCGTCCTTAGGTATGCACTGAGGAAATTCTCAATCTGCTTTTTACACCAGCTCTTTACCAAGGAGCTGTAGATAGTTTAAAACACCGAAATACTACAATGACATTTCAGAGTATCTTCCTAATTATCTACTTTTCTTTACAACTTTATCGTTTTTACTCAGGCGAATTATGTGCATCTATTTTGACAACCTAGATTTTCGTGCTTGTAAA
This sequence comes from Tomocerus maximus, assembly GCA_019776445.1. Lineage (NCBI taxonomy): Eukaryota > Metazoa > Arthropoda > Collembola > Entomobryomorpha > Tomoceridae > Tomocerus > Tomocerus maximus. Next base: position 67,480 of record JABASH010000058.1, read on the forward strand.
TCATAGTGTACATATTTGTAGTCTGTGAAAGATAATGGGGATATCATTGAAAGATAATGATCCAGAGAACGCATACATAGAAATAATTTCTAGTGTTATTTTTCATATAGCTACTGCATTAGGTTTCATCAAGAGCCAGTTAAGTGCAATATAATTTAACGAGCCCGTCAATATACCCGACCGTAACAGCAATGTGAAGAAATTCACACAAAGGGAATCTAGCTGGTTTGCTGGAGATTAATGTGAAATAATAGAGCTAACACGCCAAAATCTCAAT